>PVIU01018890.1:0-30957 GCA_004026605.1 Ondatra zibethicus
ACAACTTAGTTGCTTTTTGATGAAAATCCGTGGCAGCAGTGTCTGCCATTCAAGCTATAGAAGGGTCTTCTAAACAGAGTTGTAGTTCAGGGAACCTTAATTTCTTCTAGAATTCTCCTAGACACATTTACAGCTGCATCAGATTCCTCTTTATTTCTTCTGTGCTGCTGAGCTCTGGGTTCCTGAGTTTTACTCAGCTTAGACATAGGAATACATTTATTATTTATTATTTATTTCTCATTTCCTGCTTTTCCTAGAGTTCTACTGATTAAAAGAGTAAAACAGAATTCTTTGTGTCTGATGTTTTTAATAACTACCATAGTAATCTTAACATTATCTGGATCTTCCTTCACATGCCCTAGATCTTGGAGTAAGATGAAATGTAATTGTATGCATATATATTAGGAATTCGAGTTTGAAAACAGTAGGCAATTTTGTTCAGTATATTGTGTGGTGATAGACAATTCTCCTTGCAAATTGATATTTTATGAACTATGTTCCAGAGAAGCCCAGATAAGAGGGTTTTGGGATTTATTAATCTCCTCTTTGTTTCACACATGTTAACACACATACAAAGATACATATGCTACATCCTTGAACATTAATGTGTGCACATGCTTCTCAGGCAACTCAGAAATGATGGCAGTGGAAGATAATGGAAGATATACTGTTATGAACACTAAAATTTTTGGATTTAGTTTAATCTTTTTAAGCAACATTCAAATAAAAGGGTGGTATTTATTTAATTATACATAAACTGTATAGATTAACCAATGGTAATAATTTACTACTAATTTACTAATAACAATGTTTTCATATGATAGCAAGGAGCAAATACCATTAGTACTCTCTGCATTCAAAAGGCACAGTCTGTAGGAAGAGATGAGATGATGCTGGAAAATGTATTGTTGTTATTGATGCGGAGAAAGATATAAAGTTATGGGGATTGCTGTGTGAAGGTCAATGCCAGCTAGAATGAATCCTTACACAAATAAAGCCATCTTTGGAGGTTCTTTGTCTCATAGTGTTATATCAGAGTATCCTAATTTTAATATATATACATATATACATACATATATGTATGTATATGTGTATATATTAATATTTTTCACCCCACAGGGCCTTTGTGTATATTCTGGCTTCTGATTTTGTGTTTTTATGGGATTCCTGAGTGTGCATATGAGTGTGTCACTTGTGTCTAAATCTGTTTTATGCCTTTGCATCACCTCTTTTCCTTCTGTTCAATTGATTGTTTGATTTTGTTTTGTTTTTAGCTTTATTATTATCCCCTAGGAACCTGCTTGTTTCCTAATGAGAGACATAAAGGAGGGGGATGTGGATGGAAGGGGATGTGGGGAGACACTGGGAAGAGTAGAGGAGGGAAAACTGTAATAAGAATATATTATATAAAAAACTTTTAATAAAGGAAAAATGATTTTTAATGATTGAGCTAATAATAAATTTGATATTAATAAAATATCAATGTAAAAATTATATGTATATGCACAAAGGCAGTGGAAGTGTCTATAGTTGGCAGGAATTTTCATCAATGTAGTCTGAATAAATAAAGTCATCCTTTGGGTAAGTTATTTCACAATCTAACATATTTTGCTTTGAGTATTCCTTGCTTGATAAAAAGATGTCCATTTATTTAATCTAGGAAAACAAAAAAATCCATGAAGAGACTGTAGTTCCAGTTCATGGAGCTTATAGATATATGGTGTGCGGTGACATCATAGGTGTTCTATTCCCAGATATATGGTGTGTGGTGACATCATCGGTGTTCTATTTCCAGATATATGGTGTGTGGTGATATCATAGGTGCTCTATTTCCAATTTTGGTTTTTCGGCTTTTATATAAACTTTTCTTTTTCAGCAGACTATGCCCACGGCAGGAGTTTCCGTTCCTGAGGTATGTAAGGAAATTTTATAACTGTTACAACTAAAAGTCATGATCATCTTATATGAATGTAAGGGATATTGTCGCTGATTCCAAATATTACATGATGTTAACACTTTAAAATTAATGCAATAATGTTAATTCTATATTTGTCAATATTTCAATATTGGAAGCAAAATTCTTTGTATTTTCAATTATGGGACAGCTTTAAACATTTCTCAATTTCTATTTGTGACAAAAATTAGGAATGTCAGAAATTATATGTCATAATACATTTAGAGAAAACTTAAAAGTCGCTTTGCAAAGAATATGACCACTGTGCTTTGTATTCACATGTGAAATTCTCAATATCAATGGGAGGACATGGCAAAAAGTACAAATTATTTCAACTCTTTGAGAACATTATTACATAGCATTTGACAATGATGTTCTGAGAATCCTTTGCTCACTCAGGAGCAGCCATCACTTCAAAAGAATGTCTAAGCAAGTGTTATGCAGCATTTGGCTTTGTACACAACTTCATTAGACTAGAATGTAGTCAAAAGTAAATACCTTTATCCCTGCCTTGGTATATGTCTAGCAAGTGAGAACAAACCAAGGTCTTCATCATCTAGTTTTCCTTATCTAAAAAGTGCCCATATTTGCCACAAGTTGTAATTCGGGGCGATTGATTGAAAAAAATCAATGTATTTGTTATTCTGAGATGCTATTTCAGTTTTAGAAAACAGAAATTTTATGTATTTTGTTTATTAAAATCTTCTTAAAGTATCTTTTATTTTCATTGTAGGATACAATGTTCTTTAAAAATTTTAGTTTTTCACTAATCCCCAAGAGTAGTCCATACATTTTATTTTCATCCATTTTGTTCTAAAATATCCTTAAACCTATGATGTATGCATGAGGGAATGCAAAATGCACATATATGCTCACTCCATCTGCATCCTTGTGTTCCATTCTAAGGACGAATTCTAACAGGTTAACTGACGACACATTTAAAATATTAAAAGAACACAAAAAATGTACACATTTAACTTTTTGTTGTTTTTTGAGACAGAGTTTCTCTGTATAGCCTTGACTGTCCTGGAGCTCACTTTTTAAGACCAGGCTGGCCTTGAACTCACAGAGATCCACCTGTCTCTGCCTCCTAAGAGCTGGGATTAAAGGCATGCACCACCACCACCCAGCAATCATTTAACTTTTAAACTACAAATAAGTGATTACACCTTTTACAAAGGTCCCAGGCCTTTCCTTGGAAACCATCTTGAAATTACTGACACATGGCATTTCTTGAATATAGAATGATCTTTCCCTGTGGCATTCTCTGTTATTTTAAAATATTGCAAAAATTCAAGGCATCTGTGTAATAATTTCTGTTGTGTCTACACATAACTTGAACACCCCCACTCCCATACATACACATAATTGGAACACCTCCACTTTCATACATACATGTAATTGGAACATCTCACTCACATACATACACATAATTGGAACACTCCACTTCCATACATACATGTAACTGGAATATCCCCACTCCCATGCATACATGTAATTGGAACACCCCCAATCCTGTGCACACAGTTTTCAAAATTGTTTCTATCCAAAGCCTTCAAGCTATTTTTATAGCAACAAGCCTATCAATTATATTCTAAATTTGTAGTGGTAAGAATTCTACTTCCTCTTCAGAAAATAAGAAAGTTTACTTAAAACTGGCAAACTGTATTGAGAATGCCACAGAGGTCACTGTATTGAACTTTGAACTTAGTTAAAAGAGACATTGAGGGTGAACATACATGAGCTCTGTCTCCCATCTTTAAGGTTCTGAAACTGTAGATGGAAGATTGTACCCAGATGTCAGCATCCTTACAAAAGCATGCGTAAGCTTGTCAAGCATGATTTTATATTATATTATATTATACATACCATGCTATTATTCTGTAATTGTGTTGTCATATGTTAGCCTAAAGTAAAAATTAGACTACTTAGACATAGCTACTTCTATTCTTTAAGTTTCTCCCTTCCACTTAGGATTTATTTAATGGAAATACTCTACTTACTATGTATCCATCTTAGGATTTATTTAATGGAAATACTGTACTTACTATGTATCCATCTTAGGATTTATTTAATGGAAAGACTGTACTTACTATGTATCCATCTTTGAAGTTATCTAGGAGTGGTATACTAACCTTGTGTGAGGTAAATGAACCCAGCACATGTAGTTCACAACATACAACATGCCTTCATGTTTAGGGCATGAGTATTGCCTAGAGCTACTTTAAAGGAAACTGCAGTGTCTTTGGATTTGTGGTATCCTATCTCCCCAAGGATACTCAATATCATAACCACAATTATTTCAAGTTCGGAGGACTTAATAAGCAATGAAAGAACCACAAGTGCTTCTCACATCACCTTCTAGTACAGTGCACGTCCTCGGTAACATGTGATGAACTGCCGCTATTGAGTTGTTGTTTTAGACCAATACCAGTATCCCCATTTTCTCTGCTTATCCTGTGAGAAATCCTCCCCCTTTTAAGATGATATAAATGGTGGCTGCAGTGGGGAATAGCATGCTTAAGCTTGCACAATTACAAGCAACAATGCATGGATTGGGCTCTAAATCCAATGCATATGCCTTTGTCCAGAGTTACATTTATGAAGCAAATGATTGTTTGGATTAAGAAGTGCAGGGGTGGGAAAGACAGTTAGGTGGTTAGAAGCATGTTCTCTTGCAAAGAGCCCAGGTTCCATTCCCAGTATCCACACGACAGCTCACAGCCCTCTGTAACACTAGTTCCATGGGATCTGACACCCTTTTCTGACTCCCTCAACTGACCTCCACAGGCACACACATGTATTGTGTCTACATACACACACACACACACACACACACACACACACACATATATATATATATATATACATATATATGTAGGCAAATCACTCATACATATAAAATTAAAGAAATAAACCTAAAATTAAGAACTTAATAAGAGACTGATATCATTAGACTTCATACCATTCCTTTAATTTGTGCTTAACTTTTGTACTTAATTTTAATTAAAACTTGCAGCAATCAACTGAATTTTGCTATAACTTCCCAGGATTCCCAATAGATTTCGAATGTTTGGTTTTGGGGGGTAATCCTGGCCAGTAAAGTATTTGACCTGTAGAGTAGGTTTCTCCCAAAGCCCGGTATAGGTGTGGTGTTGCTTTTTTGGAACTGGTTGGTGTCTCAAAGCTGTTAAATTTGTGAGCCCTCATGTATGGAGAGGAGTCCTTAAATACCGTAAACGCGCATATGAAAAGGTGGGTTAAGATCACAGCGTTTCTGGGTGACTTTTTGTGACCTTGCTGCAGTCTGGGAAGGTGCTGTAACCCCATGCAGACCTCTTGCGTTGTGGCAAGTTCTGTGATCCAAGTGACGGCTGCAGCTAACTGCAGACCGCTCTTTGTGGCTTTGTATGAAGCCAAGTGAAGGCAGTTGCCTGTCCCTCATGCTGAGGTTGCACAGAAAGGAGAGACGCCCGCGCTGGAGGTAATGAGTCCTCGCTGCTCACAACTGTGGAGCGATCGGTAGCGGTGGGCTTGGGTATTGTCATGAACATCTCTTTAGAGGCCTCTGTTTTCACCCTCGTACAAACACTTCGCCTCTTAGAATCAGCATGGGACAGAGGAGGCATGTTTGTAGAGCTTATATTTAAAGCCAGGTCTTTTTATTTCATTTATTCCATCATTTTGTTTTCTATGAGTGGTGCCTGTTTTTTTTTTTTTTGCTCTGCTTATTATGATGATTGTTCTCCGGAATTTGAATACAATGCATTCCCTCAGGAAGATCTGTTGTGTGACTGGAGTCTGAGAATCACAAAACATTGAATTCTGTGTTTCAAATGTCTGCAAAGCAAACACGAGTAGTTGATATTTGAAAATGCACAAATATCAATAACTTTATTTTCCACGTTGTGCTTAAATGTTCTATATTCTTCCGTGGACTTTTAGAGTAGTTCTTTTCAATGTTTGAATAATTTCTATTGGCTAAAGCAGTAATTTCCCCACACTTTTTTATCTAGAATAATTTATCTGGCAGAAGGAAATCTTTCTTAATTTATGGTTTACAGCTCAAAAAGCTGAAAAAATGAAACTGCGGCTTAAAAGCCAAACCCAGTCCCTTGTCTGATGTGGGGTTGGTGAAGATCTTTTCTCATTCACTACGCTGCCTTTTTGTCTTATTGGCTGTGTCCTTTGCTTTACAGAAGCTTCTCAGTTTCAGGAGGTCCCATTTATTTATTGTTGCTCTCAGTATCTGTACTACTGGGGTTATATTTAGGAAGTGGTCTTCTGTGCCCTTTCATTGAAGGCCACTTCCCACTTTCTCTTCTATCAGGTTTAGCATAGTTGGATTTATATTGAGGTCTTTAATCCATTTGGACTTTCTAATAGCAATACCAGTGAGCTCCCGAAGGCAAAGCACACCCATTTTAATTTATTTTTACTTTGCGTTTTTAGGACACATACTCTAGGAAAGTACAGTACTCAGGAGTTTACAGACATTTTTCCTACTAAATCTAGACAACTCTGGGTGATACTGTCCTGGTTTTGCATAGGCGTTCAGGATGATGTGATGCCTAAGCAACAGAGGCATAATTCCACCCACATTTCCCGATTTCTAATCTCACCCAATAATGGAGGCTTCGTGCACATTGTACTGTTGAGAACTAACTATGCGTAAAGCTGTAACTTGTACGCTTTGGAAATAAATTTACAAAAATAATCAGAATTATTGTAACTTTCCCAGAAGTTATGCTTATAAAAATACCAGCATTTTCATTACATGAAAAGGCAGCATAAGAATTTGAATGAGAGGAATCATAATACCCCATCCACTTTTAACCATACCCAAAATACACTCATTCAATTTGCAAGGTAAGTTAACTATATTGATTAGTATTTTAATGCAAAAAAGTCTAACATATATTCTAATATATATGTATACAAATACATGTATAAATATTCTTTATTTACTTCAAAAGATAAAAAGAACATTGCATTTAAAGCTACATAAGAATGTCTTTTCAAATTACAAAAAGTGAAATCCCACATTAGTAAGTATCTAGAGCTAACATGGCATATACATGGGAAAGTAATAGAAAGTACATGGGCAGTCAATCAGTAAAGTGCCCATGGCCAGACATTACATATCAATTAGCAGATTGTTACTTATTGAAACTAGATATTGCCCAAGAATTCTAAACACACTGTTTAATAAACTTTAGAAACTTTAGTGTTTAAATCTTACTTGTTACTCAATTCTTTATCTGTTTATCTTGGTTATTATCAGGCAGTGATTAAAGTCTGTGTTTATCAGTAGGAAAATGTTCTCTTCTATATGGGACTTTGATTAAAAAACTGACAGCTGTAAAATTAGTATTGAAACAAAGCTCAAAGAAATAGGGAAGCCTCTTTACCATCAGATCTAAGACTGGAATTCCGAGACTACTCAAAGCCATTTTTTTCACAGTGTGAAAAACAGTTGCAGAAGTCGTGAATTAGAAGGGTGGTTGCTGTTATCCAGGAACAATAAGGATGCCGGTGCCACTGCATAGAGCAGAAAATGGTGTGTCAGACTGAAGAGTCTTGACTATGGGAAGACAAAGATAAAAGGATGTTGATCCACTAGGTGATAATTACAAAAAATTAGGAGAAAAAATGATACTGACAGTATTTTACTTGTTTAAGCCCTTGGTTGGATAGTGTGTAGTTGCTCAAGGAATGCTAAGTGTTTTAGATACATAGAGAAGATACTGAAAGGACATTTGAGTATAAGCTAATATTGGGGTGAGACATGATTTGAAGTTGTGCTTTTAGACATCTTCATAAAAGTGATGTTGAAAGGCTTGGGATGGAATGAAATTACTTTGGAAGCAAGTATATGCTGTCAAGATGATTAGGCCAAGGAAGGGACTTATTACAGATCTCAAAGAGGATAAAAGAATAAGCAAATAAAACTGGGACAGCACATAGTGATGTTTTGAGAGATAGGACCATCCATGTCCTTAAAGCAGATTGGGGCATGAGTTCAAAAAGTCGGAAGACATTCATTCTGTCACAACCGTGGTCTATGTAGAGAAGAACGACATTCAATGTACCAATTGAGAAAGCATATTGATGATTGGAATAAAAGCTGAGTGGGGAAAATAATTGATTGGTTTTAAAAGAATAAAAAGAGAGAATAGAGGAAAGAAACAAGCAATTTCTACTCTGTATACACATTCTCACACATATTGTATGTGTGTGTACTTGTCCTATGAATTTGTTATGGTAACAAAGGAAGTAGAAGGAACAGAAACTGAATTTCCCAATACGTACAATCTTTAATGTACATAGTAGCTTCAAAATCCATCATTAATTTAGAAATCATTTTCAATGTTCAATGTATTTATAAGTACTATTTAAATACTTATAAAAATCTTTAAATTTTAATCTATTCTTCTGCTATTGAAAGTAATAAATTCTCACATATTATAATAGTTCTCACATACTTCTGATATTGGGTATCTCTGCATCATTACAATTTTCATTTCTTCACCATGTTTCTTTAAAGATGATATAATATTTTGATCATATTGCTATGGAATATATTGATTTGGTTGAAAGAAAAGCTTTTGTATTTTTCATAACACATTCCAGGTTAGTTAGTTGGGCCCAAGTTTATAATCATGGTTTTTAAAAGACTCCCTTTATCAAACCATTTCTGCCTCTTAATTTTTAATATAATTTATCAAATATATTTTATAATTTTTTTCCTTTTAACAGGAAAGGCAGTCAACAGCTAAAAAGGAAAAGGGAAGCTCTCAGCAGCCAAATAAGGTGACAGACAAGAACAAAATGCAAAGAGCTAACTCTGTTACTATGGATGGACAAGGTTTGCAGGTAAGGGTTTCCAAAGTCCAAATTATGGTAGCAGTCATATTTGTTACTTTCATATTCTGAGATGGGCATATGTTCAGTTATCAACACATTCTTTCATCATGTATATTATCTCAGTAGACTTCTTTAGGAAGCTCATTACTAATTTATCAAAATGTTAGTCTTATACTTGATTGACAGAATGACATTCTAGATAGATTAATCATTTATAATGCTATCTCCACTTAAAATAAAATTGGCAAAAAATCTGTGAATCAGAAAGTTAGAACTAATATATAAATTTAGTTTGTACATGTGTTATTTACCCATATTGTATGTCTCTATCCCGTTATAATCACACACACATGCATATGTATACACACATACACATCATACATTGTATAGGTCTGATTTTGAAGAGTTGATTGTGAAGTTATGCCTTTATGAAAGAAAATATACATTCTGTGTGAAAAATTTCTTTTAAATAAAATAATAAAAATGAGGGTATTAAGTGTATATATCCATATTTCTACATCTTAAATTAAACTCAATGATCATACATATTTCTAGTTTAGACAAAGAGAAGTTGTTGAAATTTTTTACAAATTTAAGAATTATAGCTATGTCCTCAGACAGAAAAAGCTCATTCTATCCACCAACATTTTAATCTTTGGAACTGTGTGATTATTTCATTTTTTCACCTATATGCTTCTCTGAATTGTATTTTCTTGTTTTCTTAATGTACTGGAAATTTCAGCCTTGTTAGAAACTGCTGACCTCATGGATGTACATGGCATACATTTGCATACAACACATGTGATTCTAATACATATGAATTTTAATCAAATTTAATTAATTATAGTATCATTTATAATTTTTAATTTATCTGTGATAATAAGTATCCCTTCATATCTCTTAAGTAGCACAGTTAAGAGTAAGCATATGTCTAATAATTGCTTGAATTAGAATGTCAAAAAGTTCATGACACTTAATCATTGCTTACCTATTGACAATGAGTTACTTTTTGCAATCTAATAAGATATATTACAAACAGAAAATTTTCTAAGTAATTAAATGTAAATGTAAAAGGAAATTTTAAACAAAAGTTATATTCATGTATATAAAATTCAGTAATGAAAGACTATGTCTGAGAGACATTTTTGGAAATCATATACATGTGTTTAATAATATCTCATGTGACTCATCTGAAATTTGAAATCTGTCCACAATTTTGATAGCAGAATTTTACTGTGTGATCCCATAGATTTTTGCCAAGCACAAATAACACTTAAATCTAATATAAAAATTATAGACTGATTAGTTTAAATTGTTAATCATTCTGGGTTTCTGTCTGAAAGTTCAGTTTGCAAATTTAAGTGTATTTAACACATGCTTATGTACAGATTTCTCCTCATGAGAAACAAGCATGGATCATTTGCTAATTTTTGAGAGAACACAAGAACTAGGACACTATTTTACATATATTTGCATAGTTTAAATCTATTTCATAATTCTTTCAAATAACATGAACATAGTGCCACTATACTACTTGTTGCCATTTTAGAAACTATTGTTTTCATGTTCTGAACTGGAAAACTTCCCCAAGTCCCTGCCAATAGTCAGTGGTAGGGCCAAGTCTAACTGAGGAATGCTTTGCTCAGATTCTGTGTGTTCTACTCCTATAATCTCTTTTATTTTACTCAACAAATCAAAACAGTTTAAGTGGTGAACTTCTGAACACTGTGCTCTTTCATGCATTTCTATATTGTTTTAAGTCTGACAAAAGTAACTTATTCACTAGAATGATAATGTCTGTGCTCTCTGTTTAAATAGTCAAATTTTTACATTCTCATAAAGCAAGAAATCCATGGTGTGTGCAGCATTCTAGGTTTATATGATGCAGTGATATATTATATTTTAATATTTATTTATATATTAAATATTTTATGTGTAATTAATGTATTACATATTATTTATATAAGCTATATTTTAGTATTTATTTGAGACAAAGCTAAAGTATTTAACCTTCAAACTTCTATGAACAGAGATAATCATATTAAAACACAGATGATCAACATTTTTACACTTGGTTCTAAGACAATAATAACTCTTCATAACAATGATGACATTTGAAATTATCAGTTAAATTTGTGACTTGGTAAATGCAGACATGAATTTAGAGAAACAGTTGCAAATATATAAAACTGCATGTTTCAAAAATATTTTAGCTTAAATTCATGTATTATCCTGTATATAATTGAGTTCTTCTTGGATGTAGGAACTCACATGGTTTTAAAGAGAATGGAAAAATGGAAGAAAACATTAATTATTTTATGTAAAACAGAAATTATATTGTGGTGACTTATCATTTTTGAAACAATATTATTGTTTTTGAGATAAGGTAAAAATATATACCAGAAAATTAATTTTCTGCTAACTTTAAAAAGTCTATGCCATGGAAAAGCATTGAGTTGCAGCCCAGTTTGCAGGTAACTCATTGACAGGGGAGATCTACACTACGTAAAGAAGATTAATCATAGTTAGGCACATTCATCTTCCTCCTTTTCAGCTAACCAGTATAATGATCAGGATTATTATTTCTAATTAGAGGAAGTAATAGATCATGCATAACCCTAGGATGAGTCTCATTAATTAACCCAAGTCCTAGGGGACTTCAAATAGCAGTGGCTTGGCACTCTGTCTTTGTCATTGCCTACACCATACGTTTACACTCAAATACAATAGCAAACGGAATGAAAATGTCAATTTTTAACACGCAAGAACTTCAATAATAATGAGGATAATCCAATGTGTGAACAAATAAGGAGAAACAACAATGGGTTAAACTTTATTATGAGGTATTTATCTTGATCCTAAATATTCTGTAAATTTCTGAATAAAAGCATGACTAGAGAATGAAAGAATCCAGCTTCTAAGACTTCAAATATGTGACAAAGAGATCTTAATACTTAATACCTAAATTCTAACTGGTGTGTTCTTCCAGACAATTCATTTACCCTGTTAAGTTTCAAACTTTATGCTTCATAATCACAAATAAACTAAACATAAACATATGTATACAATGCAGTTCATTTCTTTGATCAGGGTATATAATGCCCTAATCTTACTGACTGTTACTGGTTTTTTATAGTCATTCTAATTCCCTGTTTATGAACAAGGATATTGGTCTATAGTTTTAAGAACTACAACTTTTCATCAGGTTTCAGGGCGACAGTGGCATATGCCTTTAATCCCGGCATCAGGAGGTAGAGGCAGGTAGCTCTCTGAGTTCAAGGCTAACCTCTTTTACAGTGAGTTCCAGGACAGCCAGAACTATGCAGAGGCAGCCTATATTAGAAAAAAACTGTAACTTTTTTTTTACCTAGTTCATCTCTCCATACATATGTTATATTATAAATAATACAGAAGACACAGAGCTAAGTAAGACAAATATCAGGTCAAAAATTTGGAGTCGTATATAGTTAAAGAAGAGAGCCAGAAGGTAATATATGAATAACTAAAATTGGCAAGATCATTAGCCATTTGGATCTATGGGAAATGGACAATTCTAGGCACTGTCAAGAGTATATCTACTAAGCTTTAGAACAACGACAACCTAAAGGCTGGAGAGAGGAGTCAACACAGAGTGTTGTAGAAGGTACTTCAGAGAAGTAACAGGTCCTAGGTATTTGAAGTCCTGTGAAGCTTTCATGAGCACATTGCCTTTGGATGTGAGCAGAAATGATGTGACTTCACAGCATATTTTAAAAGACTCACTCCTGTTAAGATTAGTTTATTAGAGAATTGGCTGACCAGTGCACAACCACCAGGAGCAATGAAACACTGCAGGATTCAAGACTCGCCCCTGAGCTTTGTAGGTAGAGAAATGTTTCGAGAACAGAATCAAACTGGTAAAATGAGGACTCACGGGATACTTTATATGGAAATGGTAGTGACTAAAATGGCAGAGTTGACATCAGCTGAGATGTTGAAAACCTTGGGTGACTGTGGTTGAGGAGAAATTCCTGATGCCAAAGAATATAAACCAAATATATAGACCAACAGGGAAATTGAAAAGTTGGGGAAAAGAATGAGTATGGACTTTGAAGTAAAACATGTCTGATGGTACTCGGAAAGAGCAAATAAAATGAGATTGCTGACGGCAGGGAGCTATGTAGGGAGGACCTGCAACCAGTTAACTCCAGGATCACACTCTTTTAATTTATTATCCTATATTGCCCTTATATAAGATGAAGAAACACTTAAAATAATGAAGGGTATTCAGCATAGAGGAGAGCCCAATATTAACAATCTCTTTTTATTCACTTTTCTCCACGAAGACTTTGAGAACAGTCAAGGTGTCCCAGACACATTACAAGCATAGAGTTGAGTGAAGGACAACCGAGAAAATATCCAAAGATGGTTTTTATCTTTTTCACATGATATTCTACTCTACAATGATCTCATGTTCTATGTGAATATGTACTTTAAAGTGTGCGTGGTTTAAGACCACGCAGATAATTTACTGACGGTTATTTCTTTTGCTTTGTCATCTCAACCAAATGTACCTAGTATTTTAGCATAGTAACCCATGAGTTTTCAGACAACACGCATTTTTAAAATTTATTTCAAAATGTTTTTGTAACAATGATTTTCTTTTTACTATAATAGGACTTAAGTCCCAATCAACTTGAGGGAAACCATCCCTATATTGAAAATCTGGCCACTACTCATTGCTGATGATATCAAGGATCTTAAAGGAAGACCTACTTATTTAACCAGCATGATTCATAATAACAATCTAAGCATTTGCTCTTGTTCTCACAGATAGCAGTAGTCTCCACACCTCACCAAGACACTTCTCTTTGCAATGGAGAGTCCAGAAAAACACAACCCATGCAAAAACAGAGCTGTGGATCCCAGTCCTGATAGATATATCTATAAAGCATTTCCACACCTAAGGTTTAGGGAAAATTGCTGAAGAAGGGGTAGAGAAAGGTTAGAAACAAGAGGATTAAGTGGTTTTCTTTAAGACTGTGTTGTCTCCTAATGACAGAAGGTTCTCCTATAGATTGCCACTAACATGACAGCCTGCTACATGAGCTGAACTGGAACAATAACAACAGGAATTCCAAATTCGGTGACAGAAGGCCCAGGGGCTTCAACCCTATGCAAACTCTTTGGGAAACTAAGGAATGCTGACAGTGGGAGAAATTATCTTCCCTAGGGAAGAGCACACTGATTGGTAATCTGATACAAAGTAGTGAGACCTGAAAATAAACATACAAGTAACATTAAACAGACTGAGCAGGTTGTATTTAGGATATGTATGTATATTCATATATAGTAATGCTTCAGTTAATAAAAAAGAGGCCATGAATTGGAAAGGGAGCAGGGAGGGTATATGAGAGGGTTTAAAGTGAGGAAACGGATGGGTGAAATGACGTAATTATGTTATAACCTCCAAAAAGTTCGTTGGTAAAGGATAAATTAGATACAAGAATTGATACACACCTGTTTCGTAGTCCTTAGGTCCTTCTTATTTTACAAATTGTCCTAACAATATACTTTATGCAAAAGAAACTACTCGAGGGTCAACGATGATATTCAGTTAGTAGAGTGCTGAGCAGGTGTTCAGTGTTTGGATACCCAGCACTGCACAAAATGGTAATGGTGGTATGTGTCTCAATCCCAATATTCAGGACCTGATACAGCTGAAGAAGATGTTCACTTGTCCTCTGCTTAATAGTGACTCTGAGACCAGAACTTTTGTCAGAGTAAAGAAATATGCTAAGGAAGGGAGGAGGCAATGAGGGAAGAGGAGATGGATGAAAGAAGAAAGGAAAGAAATTAGGAAGGGAAAGGAAATCTTAAATACTAACCCAGAAGTACATTAACTTCTGAGTTTGTTTATTAGATTGAATCAATGCAAGAGAACCTTTCTTCTGGGTAGGCAATGCTAATGTAAAGTAATAAAGCACAATTTTGTCAATCTACTTTTAGGTGGTTTGGTGTAAAAGCTCTTTTTATAGTTCTTGAAACTTTTTGTGAATATGAGATTGTTTTAGGAATTAAAAAGTACTTATAAAGTTTAAGTACAATTTAAATGAGATATTTCCATAAAAATTTATTTATATGTGTCAGTCACATCAAGTTGTAGAAACTAAGCAAAGTGCTTATGTTCATTTCATCAGTACATATGATGCACATTACAGCACAAATCAGTTGCTTTAGTCTGAGTTCTGAGATTAAAGAAATATAATTTCACTGGACAGGTGTCTGGAAATCAGGATGCAGAATTTGAATTAATGAAATAGGTGAAATATCGCATCTAATGATACTTTCATGTCTTCTTTTATCTTCGACAATCTAAGCTATGAAGAAATGAAAACGAGTGTGCCCATAATGTTGATTGACAGTGGCACAATATAAGATAAAATAGAGATTCTTCCAGAATCTTGTATCAAGTTTTTATTTTTTTTCTTAGCGAGCAGGTGTATTATTATGTTTCATAAAAAATGAAGTGTCTCATTGTGCCCGATTACATATATATCTTGTGCTGAGCCCCTATGGGTCTTGTCTTTCACTTAGATTATGTAGCATGTAGAAAGTTAAAAAAAAATGGGGGGCTGGAGAGATGGCTCAGTGGTTAAGAGTACTGACTGCTCTTCTAGAGGTCCTGAGTTCAATTCCCAGCAACCACATGGTGGCTCAAAACCAACTGTAATGAGATCTAGTGCCCTCTTCTGGCCTGCAAGCATATATATACACTGTATACACAATAAATAAATAAATAAATATTTTAAAAAAAGAAAGTTAAAAAAAATGAAAAACAAGGCAGTGGCATAGCCATGATCACTGTCACTGTTTTAGTCCCACTTACTTGGGGTGCTCCGGTAGGGTATAGGAACAGCTCCACATTTTCATCAGGTGTAGTGCTCAGTGAGTGGCATCTTCAAAGTCATCTTTAGGTCTTCTCAGTTTCCAAGTGCCATGCTGGATAGGAAGGAGAGGGTCGGTCCTCTTCTTCCTTTAGAGATCCACCGATTCTGTATTGGAATCCTGGGTCTGCAATGACATTATGCCGTTTACACTCGAGACTTTTTTCTCCCACAACTCGAGGTTTGAGGTATCCAAGAGCATAGTACAGGCAAACTTGTTGATTAAGAGGTCACATCTTCGGGGTTGGAGGCAGCAAGCAGCTTACTGTGTGTGCACATGTACTGTCTGTGTGCTGGGAGAATTTGGGACAGGGGGATGCAATCATAGCAGCTGCCAGCATACTTCACCAGAGGAGACATTAGCATGCTTTTCTACTTGTTATTTATTCTCTTACCTGACAAGACATTGGAAGCTCAGTATCTTAAACACTCATCTATATTTGTACACATATGTATATGAATATAGTCATGTTCCGCAAGCACCAGAAGCCACTAAGATGAAAATAAGATAGGGAAGATCATTCAACTCTATTCTTGCCATTCCTTTTCTCAGAGCAAAAAACATTTTAACTTGTCAAACTTGACAAAGACTAGACATCCCTGCAGGTCTTTGGCTCTCAAAACTAAGACTTCTGTCTACTTAGCACCCACTTTTACTCAAGCAGTTAGGCCTTCTTTTTATAGAAGCAAAGGTTAACACAATTTTAAAGCTTTCTCTCTGAGCCTAGAAAAATATGCCAGATTTGTCTGGAATAGCATTTCTGGTCTGGCAAACATTCTATGTTCCCTTAACACCTGAACCTCACAACCACTGTTTCTCCATGGTCAGCACTGAGGGGAGGGGAAATACGAGGTTTGCTAGCCTTTATCAAATGAGCACAGACCCACAGTAACTTATGGCACACAAGCGCAGTGGTGCAGGGAGAAATGGTACAACCAAACTTACTTCTGTATTTGAATCTTGGCCATTTTACTTTCTTCAATGTGAAGAGAGGAAGTGGTACAACCAAACTATTACTTCTGTATTTGCATCTTGGGCATTTACTTTCTTGAATGTGAAACATCATTATTCTAAATTCTTCAAGTTCTCTTATATTTCTCTTAGTCATTGTACTGATTTATCCACCTAACTAGTCTCAAAATTTATACATATATATATATAAAATTTTGTGTTATTTTACAGAACACCAGTTATTTTATGATCTATTCTGTGATATATTTCTTACTTCATAGTTGTATGGAAAATTGGAACCAAATATTTAACAATCTTGCCTATAATTACAATTATGCTTGTAAATATTTCAGTAACTATCTCAGAAATGCATTTGAAAATATTTCAAGAGAATTATTAACAAGAGTGAATTTTAAATATAATCTGATATAATAATTAACTGTGTAATTTTGGGAAAGAAAAAAGTCTTCTTCAGAAATATTTGAATTTTCATTACTATGCTGAAAATCCTCATTTATGACTGCGGAGCTGCCTCCGTCTAGAAAGCAGCTGCAACAGAAGAATGAAGGCCTCAGTTCAGGTCCCCGGTGCCCACCTAGAACACCCAAGAACAGCACTTTACTCTGGTAATATGAACAATGTGGGAGCAGAGACAGCAAGATTCCAGGTCTTAACAGTCAATGAACTACAGACTCTTAGAGATTTAGTCTCAAACAATAAGGTGGAGAAGTGTTTGACGAAGACATTTAACACACACACATAAACATACATTCATATACATATGCTCATATGTCTACATACACACACACATACATACATACATACATACATACATGCACACATTACACACACATACGCAATCTTGTTTTGGAATGCTTATGTATAAAAACTAATGAATATTAATTCAAAAGAAACTTAAAAATAAAATAAAATGTACATATATTGTCATTCCTTTTTTGCATAAGATAATTTTAAAAGTTCCAGTTTTGCGATATGAAGGAATGTAAAGGAATTTGTATGCAAGTCTTCAAAGAGAGGGGTTTTGCTTTGATGGTTTTACATTGTAGTTTTGATGGGTAAAACTGACAGTTATTTTACGCCATCAGGTCCCAGGCTTCATGGTAGTGGCCACTTCATTCCAATTAACTGAGCACATTGGTTGCAGGGAGGACAGGAACTAACTACAGACCCTACAGCCATCCCGGGCAAAATAGTACAGAAGGGTCTTCATGCTCTTTATTAGGGAAAGTAAAACACAGGCTGACTTCAGAATTAGTTGTTTTATAATAGAAAAATTAAGACTATCTGATTCATTTTCCACACTTAGCCAATGTGAAGCTTTTACTCATTAGGAAGATGCCATTTAACTGAAGAATTGGAGGAAGGAATATTTAAACTGGTACCATTAAAACAGACAGCAAGAAAGGGCATGATGTAATGAAATGATTGCTTTCAATTGTCACATTAAATATTTAAGAATCATCTCTAGGGGAGAGAAAACACTACATCAAGAATAACCGAATCTACTTCCTATCTTAATATTTAACATGTCCTATTGGTTCCATAATCTTTTGCTAAAATAGTCTTAATTTTTGTTCTAAGCTCCATTTAAGCATGATATCAATGTTCTTTGAATAACAGTGTTTCTACCCAGTATACATTTATTGGTGTCTACCTAACAACAGTGAAATCAGATACAGGATTTCTTTGCCACTCTACCTAAAACAATGGTCCCATGTTATCAAGGTACCAGCATAGCACCAGTATTGTTTGACTTCCTGGCCCACCTCTCTACAGAGTCCAGATTTGTCCATGTACTTGTGTTGTTAATGTGTACTGCTTGTTAAATTAAAATTCAGTCAGGAAGCACTTTCCTTCTTGATCCCCAGCAGAATGCTGATGAAGAGTGCACAGTCAGAGATCACTGCCCACCCTGTTTATAAGGGGAGAGCAACAGTTAGTGAACCCCTGCTTAGCAAATAGGCATGGCCCACAGGGACTCTGTTTTCAAAACAAGAAGTGCTGAGGTAAGATGGTGTGGGCAGGAACACTAGGAGCTAGGAAGGAGGCCCCCAAAGAGACGGATTCCGTGTAGAATACCTGCTCTAAGTTAGGGAAACTCTACATAAAGAAGCCTTTCTGTATGTAACCGGATTCTTGTTTCTCTTACATTATTTGATTGTTGATAGTTTACAGAACGTTCCACAAAGTGCAGCTTTTGATTTTCTTCTCTTTCATATTGTTCTTTCTTTATAGGAAGGTTTCTTTGTGAGCCTTTTTATCCAGATGAGAGACAACAGCCATACTCGTCCTATGCCGATCCTAACCATTTCTCTGTATTTTCCTCTAGATCACTCCTGTTCCTGGCACACATCCACTTCTAGTTTTCGTCAACCCCAAAAGTGGTGGGAAGCAAGGAGAACGGTATGTTTCAGAAGTCAAGTCTGCTTTTCCGTTTTATAAAAGTGAAAAGATGAGCTACTTTCATGATGTAAACAGCACAGCTTCTCAAAGGATAATAACTCTAATGACGTAAGCCAACACCTATGTGTGACAGACTGATATCAATCGCTTCTTTTTTATATTTGAAATTTTCATAGAATGGCTTTTTGTAAGCATTTTAGCTATCATAGGTCACAGATCTCCATTTCTTCCACCACACCTGTGATCTTGCCTCTTAGCAAAGAGCTTGGTATATGACAAGGATTTACAAACAATGTTAAATGGAAGTTGGTTTTCCAAGCAGTTAACAGGTACACTCGAGCAAATCACAGTGAATACCAAGGAAGAATTCATGTGAAACTTTATACAAAATATATTATGTTGATTTTCTGCCTACATTTTAGAGTTCATTTTTCTGTTTGTAGGTAAGGGCAGTATATTTACTATGAATAAAAAAGCAGGCTACAGTCTCAGGCATCTTAGTATTTATTCAAGCCAAAAATACTAAATTTTACTCTTGTGATTAATTAATAATTAAGTCATAATATGGAACAAAAATATGAAGAAAACCAATGAAGAGTGTATTCAAGTATAGACATGAGTCATACAATCACGTACCCTGCCTTGACATTGCTGGGATGTCATTTTTAATCTCATATATGAACACAGGTCAAAGCAAACACTGTGACTGTATACAGGAGTCCATTGTTGTTTACAGCAAATTATAAAGATTTTCATCCCTAAAGTAGAATTTTGAAAATTACTTTTTCTGTTCTCCTTTAACTTTTGAGTTGTTTTGATTAAATTAAGCTTATTATTTTTTCTTTCAGTGAAAGATTATAAACTTTTACTTTTTATAGCACATAGTTATGTTTTGATAAATATATACTAATAAATATATACTGTAATAATAACTCAAAACTTTAAAGCTTCACAAATTTCATCAAAGAGATCAGTTGTCTCACTCATGAAAGTGAAATTAAGTAATATCGCAAAAGTACTTTTTTTGAAAAGCTTAATTTATTACACACACTTTTGTAATTCAATTTATTTCAGAAATAATAAAAGGATGGAAACGGTAAATATTAATAGGCTTTGTTGTGGTATTTTTAATACATTGTTTAATATATAATCAGGCTAAACATATCTTCTCAAATGTTTATCAAACTGAAAATTCTTTTTTCTAGCATAATGAAGCTGTATCTTATCTCTTGTTGTTTAACTGGGCACTAGTGCATCAAGAAAATTTTCTCCTATGAAATTGTACCTTAATGCCCATTTACTGACCTTTCCACAGCTGCCCCCTTTCTGTGGTCGTTACAGCCTTTGATAACTTACTATGTACCCTCACCTCCGAGATCATCGTGTTCTATCCCACAAGTGTGCTCATGCTGTTCTTATCTATTTTTGCATGGTTCGTTGCACTTCACTGGCCTGTATGTATATCCATGTGATGACAAAAATTACAGGCTTTCAGGCTGCTCCTTTACAGTTCAGTCTGTACCACATGTGTCTGCTCCTAAGATAGTGGACATGTTAGTTGTTCCTGGTCTTGGCTGTCATGAGTCATAATGCAGTGCACGTGGGGTGCAGGTGCTTCCTTAACAACATTATTTTAAATAACTTTTGATACATATCCATTAGTGGATCAAACAGTACTTCAGTCTTTATGATTTGGAAGTATGCCCCACTACTGTTTCCAATAAAAAAAATAGGTCACTAAGACCTACAGGTAAAGGATACTTTTTATCCACATCCACATCATTCTATGGCCATTTTAAATAGTAGCCATTCTTACTGAGGTCCGGTGATTTCTCATTGTAGTTTTTACTCGCTTAAGTTTGTTGCAGTGATAGGCTTCATTGTATTTTTCATATATCCTATTGGCCATTCATAAGTCTTCTTTTGAGAATATATATTGAGCTATATTTCTGATTTTAATTAGAACTTTTTTAATTTTTATATTCTCATGACAGCTATCAGCTCCTTATAAGTTACATATTTTAGAAATTCTTTCTCCCATACCATGGATTATGTTCATTTGTTGAAGACATGTTTTTATCCATTTTTACCTTGTCAATAAGTGCAGAAGATTTTTGTAGTTGAATTTTTCTTTGGGCTTCAGTTCACCAATAATAACATGGAGACTTGTTCTTAATTTGACAAGCTTGAATTATAGCTTAGGCTTGTTCCTAACTAAGTCTCTTAACTTAAATTAACCCACATTTTTATTAATATATGTGGCTATTGCCTCCATCCCATTCTGTGTTTCCAAATAATTTCATATCTAGCTGACTTTGCTGTCTCCCTTCTTACCAGAATTCTCTGTGCCTGTGAGTCCCACCAATACCTCCTGCCTAACTAATGGCCATGCAGCTCTTTATTAAACTAATCAGAAGGTGCCTTGGCAAAGACACATTTTCACAGCACACAAAAAGATTATTCCCCAACAAGATTTAGCATGCTTAATGGAAAAATGCTGAATAAATTTGATATAGAAGAAACTTGTGCATAGTACAATGTCATTCATGAAAACATCACTAATAGCGTCATAAGAAATTTAGGAAAACTGAAAGCATCCATTCTGAATTCTGAAATAAGGCAACCATGCCAATTTCACTGCTATTGAATGTAGTACTGAAAATCTATACAAAGCAAGCATGTAAGAGGGAAAATTTAGGACATTCAAATTAGTAAAAAGAGAACATTATATCAGAGAAAACACCAAGCATGCCACCAAAATATGAAATTTTATACATAAACTCTCCTAAAAGGAAGGATACAGATCAACACAAAGCATTAGTACTGTTGCTACAAGTACATAGTAAATTATTTCAAGTAGAAATCAAGAAAGCAAACCCAACTAGCTACTGTGGTATAGGCCTGTGTTTCTGGCACTTAAGGTATGAGGTTAGCCCAAGCTGCATCGTCAGAGGTTTTCAAAGTTAACCTGGCTCTACAGTGAGACACCTTCTCAGCAACAATCAATTTAGGATAGCAACAAAATTAAATAAGTCACTAAAACACTTGAAATTCATAAGGCAAAATTTTTATAATGAAATTTGTAAAACCTTTGTAAAGATCTGTAGACAACATAAAACACAGAGTGTCTTCCAATTTCTATCAGTTGGAACAATCAATGTGGTACAATATGTTTAATAGCTAAATGAATCTACAGGCTCAATGTAATTGCTATGAAAATGCCAAGAATGTTTTCAATAGAATAAAAAAATCCTAAAATTCATATCATCTCACTGGAAGAAAAAGGAAAGAGAGAGAGAGAAAATCAAGTACAACAGTATAGCCAAGGACAAAATTCAGAGGAATTATACACCCTGAATGTGAAATCTACTACACAGTTATAATTATCAATCTGGAGTTGAGCTGACATAGACACACATAGCAGAATGAATTGGAACAAAGAGTTTAGAAATACATCTCTGCCTGGAGAGCTGTCTGCTTTGGACAGAGGTACAAGGATGTGCATTGCAGAAAGGTTAGCCTTTCCAATAAGCAGCCTTGGGAAAATTCAGCATCCAGATGAAGAAGACTAAACCAGTTTTTACACCCTTGCCTGTTATGACAATTAACTAAATCAGACTGAAGACTTCACAAAATATGAAATTGATGAAGGAAAAGGTCTTGGCATGTTATCCTTAGTAAGGGATTTTTGGACAAGACTCCTCAAAACACAGGAGATGAAAACAACAAAAACATCATGAATATCTTGGAAACAAAATGTAAACTGTCCATAAAGAATTACATAAAAATTAAATCTTTTATGTACATGAAGAATAAAGACTTAGTAGAAAAAAATACAAAATATGTTTTAAAAGGAAACTATACCCTTCCACATTTAATTTGAGAGACCATACATCATTTAGAGTGATCCTTTGCTTAATATGTTCTCAACTGTTTGATGTAGTAATGAAGGCCAGTGGGCCGCATTCCCAGCACCCGGCTAGCTTAACTCCGAACTAATTACACAGAAACTGTATTCATTTAAACACTGCCCGGCCCATTAGTTCTAGCCTCTTCTTGGCTAACACTTACATATTCGTTTAATGCATTTCTAATAATCTGTATGTCACCACGAGGTCGTGGCTTACTGGGAAAGATTCCTAACCAGTGTCCATCTCAGGCTGGAGAAATATGGCGTCTGCCACACTACCTTCTTCCCAGCATTCTGTTCTATCTACTCCACCCACCTAAGGGCTGCCCTATCAAAAGGCCAAGGCAGTCTCTTTATTCAACCAATGAAAGCAACACACAAATAGAAGGACCTCGTACCCCAGTTTAATACAAATTTCTTTAAAACAAGTCATGTAGAAATACTTTGAAGTCAGAAAGATGTTAGTGAGGACAGCTCTGCTATGAGTACTCTTATTTTATTCACGTGCCTTTGTTATTTATATATTGACCTTGACCATTAAAGGTCAAATTACAGGCCCTTGAGAGGAGAGATTGTTTGGTGACCGTGAAAGGGAAACCTAACTACTGCTCTACTCTTGACTAAAGACCAGTTCTCGTCCAGGCAAGGCTTTCCTCTTTCACAGTGGGCACACACAAAGAAGGAATGAATATGGAGTAGTAAGGGAATAAGGGGGCATCCTCCTAAACATCCAGATCAGCTGAGTGAGCCCTGGTAACCATTGGGTTGACCACTAAAGCATGGAGAAGATTCTGGGCAATTCTGCCTCCTGAACATAATACAGCTTTTCATTCATAAGCTCACACTAGCTGTTTTATCTGTAGAAGACCTAACAAGATCAGCCAGCTTCAATTCCAGAATAGATGGTGAAGGAACTTGTGAGAACTACTCTGAGTAGCTCTTATTAGCTGACAGCTGCTGGGGGTTGGGCATCATTATCTTGAGGCTGTGCTACCTGACTTGTTGCACACGATTCAGTGGATGACACCACAGCCATGCACAGATGGGGAGTACCAAATGAAGTTTGGGTGATTTTACAAAACGATAAGAGCACCTGAAGGAGGAGGTGGATGCATGGATGAAGATCTCCTTATTGATCCCAAGGGTTGAGTCAGCAGATCCAGCTGGTTAAGAGGAGCCCCCTTTTTCCCTGCCACTGAGCTCATTCCTCTGAGACTGTGCTCAGACTGAAGAGGAGAGCCTTGCCTGTGAGGGCAGAAAGTGTCCACTCAAGAGCATGGCAGGAGCTAAGCCCTCTGTTAGAAGCTCCAAAGGAGCTCTGGGGCCACTTACATTGACGTTTAATGGTCAAGTTCAACATTTAAATAACAAAGACACACGCATATAGTTAGAAACACTGGAAGCAACACTGCCCTCATTAATGAAACCATTGAGTGGAAACAGGTGGGGGATCAGGACGATCATGTTTCATTTGACACATGTGTATAATTCTCAAAAGAGTAAAAGATTTGACAAATAATGTGAAAAGATGTTTTAAAAGATACCTATTCAGAATGTGAACAATTTTTCTGTGACAGGTAACTTCTAGACTAGGACTTCATAGAGATGTCTCCTTTTTTATGTTTGCCAGTATTTTACTTTGATAGGTTGGATAAATTGCAATATGTCACAGAATTATATAGCCACACAAAATTCCCTTTAATAACCAACAGGTGTGAAATTTTTCACTTATCATTTCTTCAGATGGCTCCTGCTGGTCACATCCAAACTCCCCAACACCTTGTACCATTAGGGTAAAAGACATAAGGTTAGTGATGGGGGACAGGTCAACACACATTTTGCAAAACCATATGAAGAATATTAACACAGAAAGGTTTAAAATTTGGTGCTATGGAAGTTCAGAGGAGGAAATATCCATGAAAACTGAGAAATCTCAGAATAAGTACTCCTGTATTGGGTGTTACATAAATAGATGTTCACCAGATGAGTGAAGTAGAAAGTAAATTCGTGAAAGGGCACGGTGTCGACCAGGAGCATCTCAACACGGATATAGTTAAGGGGAAAGTTAAGAGATGGGCTGTTGGCTCACAAGGAAGGGGTTTGAATGTTACCAAGTGACTGACAAGGTACTAGTGGGTATGAACATCCCAAGCTAAGAGACACCTCTCCCTTAAAGGCAAAGGACTGATCTAACCTTTCTGTTTACAGAGTAGGAAAAGGAACTAACAGAGAATGACTTTAATGTCTTTCTCAAGTCAATATATAATATAATAAATTAAGGTAAAAGGTTTGTTTTTTCTTTTCTTTTTTTTTGCAGATTTAGAGATGGGGTAAAATATTAGTTTCTTTCAGAAAGTAAAGTCTTTAAATTTACCTGTTAGAATAATGTGGCAGATTTATAAGTTGAAATGTTCATGTATAACAACTGGACTATGTTATTTCCTTCCAGGAATCTATATTATAAAGTGTATAATCATAATTTGCATGTGGGATAATTTTTAATCTTTATTACTTAGTTCCAATAACAATATTGAGATCTGTGGAGAGAAGCATATACTCCACATAGCCATCTATCAAGAGAATATAATTAAAAGTTTTATACTGAAATATTTTTAAAATATTTTTAATGCTAATTAATGAAAGAGTTTTCAATGGAGGGTTAGCAGTTGCTGCATTTTAGCAGTGTGACCATTATTTCTGACTTCCAAGCTGTATTACCTTCGTGTCTGTTTCCTTTCTTCTGAGACCCACTAGTTCTTTGAGCATTGTATGTCTGATATTATAAAGGATGGATTTATCAAATATCATTAAATACAAACATATACACTTGCAGCATTAGGTATGTAATGTTTCTGAAAAAATCACAATTGGTCTTTACTAAATTCCCTGCCTTCCATGTTTTCACATTTACAGCATTTACAGAAAATTCCAGTATCTACTAAACCCTCGGCAAGTTTACAGCCTTTCTGGAAATGGACCAATGCCAGGGTAAGTAAGCACGAGGATAACCTCATTGTCATCGACTCACTTAATAGCTACTAATTAAATAACCTGTGTGATGTGTCCAGAAAGGTCATTTAACTTCTGTAGAGCGTTCAGCATGTGAAAAAAATGATGGTACCTACATCAAAAGAGCAAAAACACACGATGTTCTTCAAAATAGCTAGCAACACACTTCAGATTTGTATCTTTTCTAGTGTAAGCAGTACTAAGAATATCACACACTCACAGAGACACATGCTCATCATGCACTCTCTCTCTCTCTCTCTCTCTCTCTCTCTCTCTCACACACACACACACACACACACACACACACACACACACACAGAGCAGGATTTAAAGCTGCTGAACCTTGTTTGAGGAGCTGCTGTCTTTTACTTGTTTAGTATTAAGAATAGATTTGTTGCAGACTGAAATAAGAAACTAATTAACAAAGACTAGAAGTCATAATATAATTTTCTCGTTTATTATCTGAAGCATCTAATGAATACCACTCTCTTATAATATAGTTTCTTATTACTAGGTAAGGCATAGTGGAATAAAATTATATTTTCAATGTGAAACATGTACTTTTGATGAAATAAATATAGACTGAACTAAATTATCATTAATTTGGCCTCATTAAGTTATTAACGTCATCCTCTGGCGGTGACCTCTTTTCTCTCTATCAGTGTGGCGGTAAACATTAGACCCACATAAAGCAGAGAGGAGTTGAATAAGCTTTTGTGTTTCCTGTTAAAAACAAAAGAAAACAAAAATGAGTAGTGTTTAAAATAAGTCCTGTAGGCTGTTTCCCAAGAGCTATAAATTAAGTACCAAAATGGTTTGTTCTCTTAATAAAATTTGTACCATAATAGTATGTGAAATAGTGTTAATAAAGTACAATCACCATACTCTCCTCAATTGTAATAGTCGTTTTTTTATGCTTCTTACTGCTTGCTATCCAGGACAGGTTTCCAAACACGGAGGATTGTCCGATTGAGCCTCTTTGCCATCGGTAGCAGGCTTTTCCTAAGATTGATCCCTGAAGGCTGCCTTGTCCAGCATATACCCCCAGCTAGAGAGGTTCACAATTGGTCACAGGCAGCAAGTCTTGACAAACAACGCAAGGCCAGGACAAGTCAGGAGGCTGACTCAGATGCACTCCTGAGATCATGCTTTTCTTTGCTCTCGAATATTCTCTGCACTTCAGAGAAGCAGTGAATTCTGACCGGTTGAGGAAAACCTTTTGAAATGTTGATTCAGTCAACCTAGCTGGATCCTGGACAGCATAGCCTGTGTGCCTCCCTGTCTCACCTACATAGAGAGGGATGATACTGACTTCCTAGGAGAGCTGTGACTTTAAGTGGGCCAGTTCTTCCAGACACATCACTGTGTAGCATATCTTTAGTAAATGACACTCATCTGGGTGGCAATATAACTGAGAGTTAGCAATAATATGCTTATCTTGTATGGATCACTGTAATAATTGTGATTTTTGTAAGGTTTTGTCATTTTAATTCTCTTCCACTACTTGAAGTTTACATGCTTGGTTTTCCCCTTTACATTTTATGAATCCTAATATCCTCCATTCCTTTTTTATAGTAAATAAATTATGTGTGTGTGTGTGTCTGTGTGTATGTGTGTGTGTACTTATAATACACCCTTGCTACAAACATTACCTTTTAGGGAAAAAGTTACATCCCCTCTGCTTCAGCTCCTCCATAATTTATCTTCCTGACCAATCTATTGTAGATACCCATTAAGTAACTTATCTATATATCTCCCTTTGACATTCAAACATCTACATGTTTATATTACATAAACATGTTTATGTAAGTTAAAATATAAACTTTGTTTGCTATATAAATTGTAATTCTCATATTCTCCCTTGAAAGAAAATAGGAGGGCAATTTTTCATTTGTGTAGATATTTATATTCAGTTTTTATAAGGGATAAATAACAATCCATAAGATTATTAGCAATTGTATTATTGACCATCAATTAGACTGTCTTAAATTTAAATTACCAAACGTTACTAAATCCACATTATGAGATGTTCCTATGAACTTAAGTTTATTTTTGAAAGTGTGTAGAAATAATTTCATAGAATAAGTCACAACAGGTAAAATGTCTTGTTTGATAGTATTGTCAGTCTTAATGTTATTTCCTCAAAAATTTACATAAAATGTTTGAATCAATATATATTTCCAATGAAAGCATATAATGTGTTTCTCGGAATACATTTTAATTTGTTGATCTTCTGCAGTTTTTACTTTTTTGTAATTTGATAGGTGAAAATACATTGCAATCATTTCACTGTGCATGTCTGATCAACTATATAGTTTTCTCTTTCCTGTGCCTGATTTGCTAGCAACAGGTACACAACCTCCTTGTTATAGAAAACCATGAAAAGATTGTGAAGTTGTTTACTGAATTGGGAAAAAATCGAAAACGTGGGAGTTTGAGAACAGATAGGAGACAGGACAGTGTAAGAAATCAAAATTATAGGAGTAACTATTGTCCTGGGGACCACTACTCAGAGCAGTTGCATCTGATTGGTTTTGTTGCTTTCTGAAAAAACAAAAGCAAACCACCTAGTGAAACATACACATCTGTCTTGCTATAGTCAGTCTAGTATGCAGTGGGGAATCTTGGCTACAGTTCTATTAAGCTGTCTAAGTGGATCGTTTCTTCAAAGACAGGGAAAGAGAAATGTTAGTAGTCAAAGGCACTGCATGCCTACAACAGTGACAAGCAATCGCATAGGCTGTAAGTGTTCTCTGGGAAACTCTGTGAGGGCAGTTCATTTTCCTTCCTTTCCACTGAGTCTCATTTTAGACAGACGCAAAGAGAAAAGTGTAAGCACACCTCCAAATATAAATTCATGTAAGTGATTTTATTTTAAGAAAATGCATTTTCTATAGCACACCAAAAAGATATTTAGTAAAACTATAATAGAACAACGTATTGTAATTTTAAGCAGAGAATAAAAGAGAAAATTTTTAGGTTATAGAAACTTTTGGGGATGATTTTGAGGGTGTAAAGGAAAGGGGAAGATGACTTATTCAAAAATTAAAATAATAATAAATTTTATTTTTTTTGTCAAATTGGTCAATGTAACAAATATATTGAGTGATAACTCATGTTATTTTTCATTGCATTAGTGGTTAGTGGAATCCAAAGAAGCCCATTTCACAATCATTCAGTCAAGGAAAGAACACATACTGTGCTTTTGTTTCTTTTAAAATGCAAAAAAGGTTTTTGCTACTTCAGAACATAGAACATTGATCCACATATCCACCACATTTCATCACTATGTGTCCTTTACCTACACTGTGTCTGTCATCCTCTTTACTCTCTCTCTCTCTCTCTCTCTCTCTCACACACACACACAAACACACACACACACACATTTTGGGCTGCAAGATTTTGTTTGTTTCTCTCTTTCTTTTTTTCTATGCTTGCTTGTTACGTAATAGTAAGCAAGTGACCTTATTTAGTATTGTACTTCCCAGGGATAACTCTTTTCCTGGAAATTTCATTTTTATTTATTTCTTTACAACCAAATGATATTACATTGTGTTATTTCCTGTCTATTGTGAACAAAGCAGCAATAAATAATGGTGTTCAAGTTTCCCTGTGGGAGGATATGGAGTTCAGGAGCAGAATACTGAACCATGGTGTAATTTTATAATTTTATAATATATATACACAAATGAGAGAGAGAGGATGTGTGTATGTATATATATGGAATCCCAAACTGGTGTTCATAAGGGCGGTACTATTTTGCTATCCTACCAGCACTGAATGATGGTTTCTCTTTGCTCATACTCTCCTCAGCATCTGTGGTCTGGTGCCTTGAGGACAGCCAGGAAGTGAGGTAGTTTTTCCATTCCCGCTGTAGAGCAAAAACCACATAACCTAGGCAAATCTGTACCAGTGAGAGCAGCCAATATCAGATCTAAGTCTGTGCCTGTTTGTTAAGCATCATCTACAAACAGCCTGACGTATCAAGGTGGTGGTTTCAGTGTTCAATTCAGAACACACCATTATAACTCAAAGTGGCTTGTCCTTCTCAGCTGTTGCTGTTTCAAAACTCCTGAACTTGTTTGTGCTGGAGACTAAGAGAATGGGTAACATTTTCCTGCTCATGGGTTGATATCAGCGAGCTTGCAGTCAATGCTGAAGAGGCAGAGGCAGGGGGATTGCTGCAAGTTTGGAGTCAATCTGGTGTATATAGTGAGTTCCAGGCTCCTGCCTAGCAAGACCCTGTCACAAAGTCACCATACCCCAAACAAAAGGGTGGATGGCACTGAAGCCACGTAACTAATATTGTGAGCTGTCACTTGAATGTCTTCAAGGCTTCCCAGGTGGTGTGGGAAGGCACCGAGTTAGCAAACACTTTGTTATCTGGATGTCACAATACGACAGACCTACTGTCACCTTCCAAATAAAAATATACTAGTTATTTTCAACTGTTACAAACTGATGATCTTTTATTACTTCAGTCAACTGCCATATACCATGAGTCAGCAGACCATGTTGATCTTGTTGCCTTCTGTCAAAACACAAGGACAAACGAAAATACCTTATTGCCCAGCCTTAGATCAAATGACTGGGCTCTTACACACACTGTGCAGTTCATGTTTGTTTGGAAAATGTATCAAACCATTAGCACTCTTATGAGCTGCTGAAGTCAAGTAAGGACCAAACGAAAGATACTTCAAACATTCACCCTTTCTTCACGTACACTAACATTTTCTGTTTCTCACCTAGAACATGGATTCTTTCCTTTTCTCAATTTCTTTTTATCATCTTAATGTGTATTTAAATATATAGTTTCATAAATATTAATGTACTAATTAAGAATTATTCAAATTTGTTCTTCGTGATTTCAGTTCAGTTTTTTTCTCTTTTGCCCATGTACACATTGATTTTTTTT
>PVIU01018891.1:0-37932 GCA_004026605.1 Ondatra zibethicus
AGGGGACTCACCTTGAAACCGCCCCGGCCCGAACGGCCGATGGGGGTGCGCCGTCCGTGCACCACCACCACATCGGAGGCCGAGGCCTGCGGGAAGCCGGCGGAGCAGGGCGCGGCTTGCAGCGCGGAGCTCGACTCGGGCCGGCCGGCCAGGTGTCCCAGCACTACCTGCAGTCGATGCATCGCGGAGGTGGGTCCCGGAAATTTGCCTGGCTTCTGGGTGCAGACCCAAGGGGATAAAAATCCGTGGCTTGCAGGAGCTCAGAGCCAGTTGGAGCTTTAAGTCTTTCACAAGTCCCGCCTACCTCTTCTGCAGCCAATCAGAAGAGCAGTCTTCCTGTGGTCACCCCCACCACAACCTTCCAGCTTCTCAAAGCCAGGTCAATGAACTCCAAAACTCCTCTTTTTGATAGTTCATCCATATACACCTGTGATGGTGCAAGAGAGTATGGCGCAAGTTCAAGGCCAGTCTGGGCTACAAAATAAGAATTTGCTTCAAATATATATATATATATATATATATATATATATATATATATATATATATATATATATATATATATATATATATATATATTTAAAGTTTGTGCACATTTCTGAAGCCTCTCACAGAAGTATAAACTGGAACTTTCCGGTCTTTCACAGCATTTTGCAGTCAACACTGGAGGCAGGACCTCAAAAGCCGTCTAGGTTTCTGGGCATAAACCAGGATTCCGTCCTCCAAAGCATGGCCTTTGCACAACATCAGGCGAAAGGCGGGAGTTTCTGGGGCCATGGCAACAGCTTCCCACTATGGGTGGAGATGGAAGTCCCAACTCTGATTCCTGTCCTCTTAATTGGCTCTTTTCTCTCCTGGGTCCCTGGACCCAAGCTTGAGATTCCCAGTCCTCTTCTTGGACAGTTTTGGATTCCTAGACAGTGGGAATAAAACAAAACAAAAAACGCCCTTTTGATCAAGCACTGAAGTGGTTCAAAGGCCTCTGAGAGTGGTCTTAACACCTCTGTACACCTGTTTGGGATGCCCTCATTAGTCCTGAACACCCTGCAGTCCTGTTACCGCCCCCCCCCCCCCCAGCAGAGGTATCTACCAAAGCAAAAGGAGCCTGGAGTGGAACTGACACAGGAGCTTATCAATGACTTCCTGTCAAAGGAATCAATCAGGGCTCCCTGGTCTAGAACCCAGTGCCCACTTAAAGAGTAAGACAGGGTCTGCCCAACCACAGTGACATGTCAGGCAAAACCGTGGCGATCACAGCGTTTTCCTCAAACCCCAGGAGTGCCCAGACCACAAAAGGAGGAGATACTGGGAGAGGTGCTTGCCTCACAAGCGTGAGGCAGAGAGCAATCCAATGCTGGTCAGGCTTGGCAGGCAGAGGATCCTCTGGGCAAACTACCCACAGGGCCAATCAAATCATTGCGTTCCAGGTTCAGAAAGAAACCTGGCCTCTGAAAACAAAGTGGAGAGGATGTGTCTAGTCATCCAGGACGACACCCAACATCTCCCTCTGGCCTCCACCTGCGTGCGCACACGTGCGCATTCACCTGTACACACATGCCCACATACACTTGAGCATATGTCCACATGCCAACACACACATATATGAGGGAGTGCAGATCTAGCTCTCCTACCACCATCGCCAAAGGCACAGCCTGACTCCCCACTTTCCTCAGAGCAGGCTCCTAAGCTCTTTAGAGACACCAGAGGGCAGGCTGCAGGTGCCTCTTCCCTTGTGCCCTCCCCACCATCTTCCAGTGCTGGCCTTTGTGAACCTCTTAGAAACCCGGGAAGGCCTGCAGCTCCATCCGCTCACAGGACACACCAACGGCCCACTGATTGCATGTACCAGGACAAGGACAGGCGTATTTACCGCCCAAGACAAAAATCACAAGTTATCTAAGGCATGAAAAGAAATGAGATTTTGTGGTTTTCTTTTGTAACCTGATGACATGAAGGCTGAGTGTGATGACAATGCCAAATGTTAAATACTCTGCGTTGAGTAAGGGCAGAGAGATCTGGACAACAGCAGAAGTACAGGCACACCCTCCTACACAGCAGGGGTAGTGGATCTCAAAGAACATTTCTGAGTGCTACCTTGCTGGCTCCAGAGACCTTAAAAGGACGCGTGGGAGTCTCCCGTCCTAGCACGTGTGCACAGAACTGCAGACTCCAAGACAACAGGGTGCTTCTCCAGGGTGGAAGGCAGGAGGGCTGGCAGGAGGAGAGGATACAGGACGGAGGGGATGGTACAACTACAAGCTCCAAAGACCCCACACAGCCGTAGGAGGACCCCTAGGTTCACATCCCATGTCCTTCTGGCTGCTGTGAGGGGAATTGTCTTTCCAAAGACTGAACCTTTCACTTGTTTTTTGTTTTGTTTTTTGAGACAATGTTTCATGTATCTTGGGGCTAGCCTTGATCTGTATATATAATTGATAATAGTCTTGAACTTCTGCCTTCTGAGTGCTGGGGTTTGTAGACAGAGGCTGCTCTTTCATTTCCCAGCTGCCCAGACCCACAATAATCACACAGAAACTATATTAATTACAACAGTGTTTGGCCAATAGTTTATGCATATTTCTAGCTAACTCTTACATTTTGAATTAACCCATTTCTATTAATCTGTGTGTCACCATGAGGCTGTGGCCTACCTGGTAAGGTTCTGGTGTTCTGCGTCTGTCTCCTTAGGTAGCTACTTGGCTTCTCCCTGACTTCACCTACTTTCTCCTCTGTCTCTATTCGGATTTCCTGCCTGGCTTTATTCTGCCCTTCCATAGGCCCGAAGCAGCTTCTTTATTAACCAATGATAATAAAACATATTCACAGCATACAGAGGGTAAATCCCACATCAGGGGCCACAGGTTGTACCACCACACCCTGATTATTTAAGGCTGGGGGTTAGAACCCAGGATTTTGTGTATTCTAGGCAAGCATTCAAACAACTGAGCTATATTTCTAGCCCCAATTTTGCATTTTCTTTCAATTTTATTATTTTATATATTACAGTATGTATGTGTGTGTGAATGTGAGTGTGTGCATGCCACAGCACACCTAGAGAAGTCAGAGGACAATCACCAGGAGTCATTTCTCTCTTCTCACTGTGGGATCCAGGAATAGAATTCAGGTTATTGGGATCGCCCACGAGTGCCTTCACCTGCTGAGCCATTTTGCCAGCCCTCAACTTTTCATTTTCTTAGTGGTATTCTTTGAAGCATTAAAAAAGTGATATTTTTTTTGTCCAACCCCTTTCACTTATAAAAACATCTTCGCACAGGATTCATCAGACTTTCTGAGTTTGCCCTCTGTGTTCTATGGGAAGGTATGACCCCTTTTCTTGTTCAGTATTGAGCCAGCTCATTGAATTTTATTATTTATTTCATATGTGATTTTTAAATTTTCCCTCATCTTCATGTTTTCTCCTCCTTTTCACATCTCTCTTTATCCTTGTCTTTACCATTTTCCGTTTCTTCTGTATGCTTGAAGTGTATTGCTTTTCTTTCTGTATATGTGTATATGGATGTATTGGTTGTGCGGGTGCACGTGTGTGTCAGGCCTGCATGGGTATGTGTGAATGCACATGATAGCCACAGGTCAGCTCTGGCTGTTGTTCCTCAGATGCTGTCTTAGTCTCATTTCTGTTGCTGTGGTGAAAATACCCTGATGAGACAACTTAGTGGAGAAAGGGTTTGTTCATTTATCTTCCAACTCCAGATTATAGTCCATCATAGCAAGGGGCCACAGAAGCAGGAGCTTAAAACAGCTGGTCATGGGGCTGGAGAGATGGCTCAGCAGTTATGGGCACTGGCTGCTCTTCCAGAGGTCCTGAGTTCAATTCCCAGCAACCACACGGTTGCTCACAACCATCTGTAATGAGATCTGGCACCCTTTTCTGGTCTTCAGGCGTACATGCAGACAGAACATTGTATACATAATAAATAAATGCTTTTTAAAAAGCTGGTCATATCACACCCACAGTCAGGAGCAGACAGGAGCAAATTCATCCATGCTTACATGTGCTTAGCACCCTTTCTACTTGTAACATACAAGATCCCCTGCCTAGGGAGTGGTGCCACTTACAGTGGGCTGTAGATCTTCCCACATGGGTCAACACAAGACTATTCCCTATGGACATGTCCACCGGCCAATGTGATTCAGACAATCTCTCACTGAGATTCTCTATTTCGTTTGATGGAAAAGCCAAGCATGATGGTCCGTACTTACAATCCCAGCACTTGGAAGGTGAAGGCAGGAGGATCAGGAGTTCAAGGCTATCTCACCTACTTTTCAACTTTAAAACCAGCCTAGGCTACCTTAGACCCTGCCTATCCTTCCTCCACTTAAACAAAGTTTAATGGAAAGCAGGGCACTCAAGAGGTGGGCATTCTAAATGCCTAGTGCTGCTAGAACATTCTAGAAGCAGCATTCTTGAGAAAAGCTGAGTTTTCCAGCCCCATAATATGATAGGCACTGCCCAACAGGACAGAAGACAGGTGCCGCCATCAGGACAGAAGACAGGTGCCATCCATCAGGACAGAAGACAGGTGCTGCCCATCAGGACAGAAGACAGGTGCCGCCATCAGGACAGAAGACAGGTGCAGCCATCAGGACAGAAGACAGGTGCCGCCATCAGGACAGAAGACAGGTGCCATCCATCAGGACAGAAGACAGGTGCCATCCATCAGGACAGAAGACAGGTGCAGCCATCAGGACAGAAGACAGGTGCAGCCATCAGGACAGAAAACAGGTGCCGCCATCAGGACAGAAGACAGATGCTGTCATCAGGACAGAAGACAGATGCTGTCATCAGGACAGAAGACAGATGCTGTCATCAGGACAGAAGACAGGTGCCGCCATCAGGACAGAAAACAGGTGCTGCCCATCAGAACAGAAGACAGGTGCAGCCATCAGGACAGAAAACAGGTGCAACAATCAGGACAGAAGACAGGAGCTCCCACTAGGCACGAGTATCTGTGACTGAAAGGGAAGAGACTGTTCTTCCTTTAAATAACTACAAACACAGCTTCAAGTGGTTTGTTGTTCCTTGTTCCTAACAAGGGCTTGCACAGAAAAAGAACCAAAATACAAAAGTCACAGTGAGTCATTCCCATAGGTGCCCTACAGTCACCTTTGCTCCTAATAAATAATCTCTTTACACTGCTAACCTCTCTGGCCCGGTCCCAGAAGTTTGGTCATCTGGCATTGAGGGCGCATTATTTATAAAGCAGCATAATCTGAAAACAGGTGGGATCAGGAATGTGTGGCCCTCTGCATCAACGGTGTCTTTCCCGTATGTGCATGCACACTTTCCCCAGTAAGATCCCATGCTTTCCTGTGTTCAAGCATGTCCTAGCTTTGGAAGGGATCCCGGGTGGTGCAGAAAGCAAACCTTCCATTCACTCTGCCACCTCATCAGCTCATCAGCAGTGCGTACTTCAAGGCTGAGCGCACTGTGCTCCCTGGCAGAGGGATTGCCACAATTCATCCTATGGCAGTGATTCTCAACCTTCTTAACGCTGTGACCCTTTAATACGATTCTTCATGCTATGCTGACCCCCAACTGTAAAACTATTCATTGTTACTTCATAACTGTAGTTTTGCTACTGTTACACATCGTAATGTAAATATCTAATAAGCAGGATCTCTGATATGCGATCCCTGTGAAGGCTCATTCAGCCTCCCAAAGGGGTCGTGACCCACAGGTTGAGAATCGCTGATCTTAGGGATGGCGCTGTAGTTAGTGGGTAGAGTGCTTGCTTAGCATGCCCAAGTGCTGGTTTAATCTCCATCACCCCATAAACGAGGTGAGGTAGTGCACACTTGCTCAGGGGGTGGAAGGCTGGGGAGGATCAGAACCTGGAGGTTATCCTCCGTGACATGGGGAATCTGAAGACTGCCTATGATAGCCAGTCTGAAGATAACAAATTTTAAAACTTTAAATTTTTAAACTAGTGTCAATCACTGTTTCCAACTAAATATGTATATTTAAACAAATAAACATAAATCTCTTTTAGTCCTGCCCCTGGTTTTTAAAAGGAGAGATTGAGGCCCAGTAACTTTGCAGGAGAGATAGAACCTGAATTCAGAGCGTTGACCTTTGACCTAATTTCCTCCACCATCCTTACCCCTCGAACTTTGTGATATAGCGGCATCATAAAAGACAAAATGTCATCTAGCAGGTGACTCCCTCAGGTCTGGCACCACATGGCCTACACCCTGCCGTGGCACATTGAAGGATCTCAGGAAGAGAGCATGCTTTCTCTCTCTCTCTCTCTCTCTCTCTCTCTCTCTCTCTCTCTCTCTCTCGTGTGTGTGTGTGTGTGTGTGTGTGTGTGTGTGTGTGTGTGTGTGTGTGTGTGATTTATGCAGGTGCGCACATGCATTTTGGCTAGACAGGGATCCAGTCACTATATCCTGGTATTAGGACTTTAGGTCTCCATCTCCATGCCCCTGTGCCCCATGCTCCTGTGCCCCCCGAGCCCCCGTGCCTTGTTACTATATGAGTACTACAATTCGAACTCAAGGCTTCATGTGTATGGGGCGTATACTTTACTGGATGAATTTGTACACTTTCAAAACCACATTCACCTGCCCATAGACCCCATTCTGTTAGCTTTCTCAAGTGTTTTTATTCATTAAATTTTTATTTACATTCATCTAATTTTGCGTATGCTTTTTTCATTATTGTGTAGATTTTTCTTTGTTTTCTTTTTAAAAGGGGGAAAAGCCTTGTTTATTTTTTTAAAAAAACTGTTTTTATTGCAAATATTTTTGTGTGATAAGAGACATTCATACAGAAGAGTGCAACCCCACACCCAGAATGTTCTTTAAACAGACTGAGTAGTTCTCACCCAGTCTAAAGCCCCGGAACCTTCTAGAGTCCTGAGTCCCATTAAGAAAACCATTCTGTTAAGATCAGTTAAAACTGGTAATATCCTTATTTTACCCCCGACAACCCCTTGGACTTTTTCATTTAATTTTTTTCATAGTGTGTTTTGATCGTATTCCTTCCTGTCCCCCAACTCCTCCCAGATCCTCCCTGCCTCCCTACCCACCCAACTTCACTCTAGTTCCCTGGAGACTCCGTGCCACCTGGAAGGGCTGCTCACTTGACCAGTCTGCGCTGGCTAAGATGGGCGGAGCGTCTCCGCGAGAGAGACGGAGATGGCAGTCACAGCTGGTGTGTGCCTGGCGCCCCATCCTCGGCCTCCACAGTCTCAACCCAGCCTGCCTTCCAGAGGACGTGTCCTAAGGAAACATCTAGAATGTGTCCTCTCTGGGTCATACAGCTATAAGTGTATGACCGTGGGTGACGTGATCTGGCCTGGGCCAGGGCCATCATGGTGTGCATAGCCCCATTTCTGAGGCAGCTCCTGGTTCCACTGTGACCTGAGCTGGAGTCTCTCCTGTGCTCCAACCTTTCCCCTACTTAGACGGGGTGTTACCAGGCCCACAGCCAGGCACCCAGGGCTTCAAAGCTAGAGCAAAGGCCCTCTGTAGTCTGTTTTTTCAACCAAGGTGAGCCTGCTGCTTTCCTTGTGAAAGTATGGACTCTGGCCTCGCACATCGGGTAAATAACCACACTGAATAGTGCTCCCCTTTGGCTTGTTACACAGCCCTGAACTCCGGCCCGTTTGATTTTTCAGGTCTTTGGGACAGAACAATGAGTGGGGGAAGGGGAGTCCAGGAGGACCTGGTCATCTTGACCCTCCCAAGGCAAAGCAGCAGTAATTCAACCACCTCCACCCCCACCCCCTTCCTGCCCCATGGACCAGGATTAACAGCAGTGCTGGCTGCTGTCAGGACAGGAAGTGGAATCTCTGGAGATGGGAGCGGTCTCCCCATCTCTCTGCTGACTAACTCTGCAGTTTCCGCTCCGTGTTTTCACCCTGGCTTTTCCTCCACCCACCTGCATCTTCATCTTCCCCTCTCCTCGCTGCCCATCTGTCTTCACGGAGAGCTCCTGGCCCTAGCTACACTCTGCCCAAACCGCCTCTTACCCTTTGTGCATGGCTTCCCCGAGATCTCGGGCTTCAAACGAGCAACGTTTCTACCCCTTAGAGGACCATGGTGAAGCTTTGCCATCCGGCCCCAGTGTTCTCAGGTTCCTTGTGTGTTGGACAGGCAGCTACAGAGGCATTGTATGGTGAACACCTCAGCCCCTCAGGTGGATCTTTGCTCAGCAGCTGCTGGATAAAGATGTGGCTCTGTAGAAGGTGACGGCAATACGTAAGAGAATTAGCGGCCCATCGGGTGCTCATCGGGGCTCACCATCTGGCAGATTCCTGCAGAGCGTGGCATGAACAGGGGCTGCTAGGTTGACTGCACACCACGGCCACCGTGAAATATCCATTTCTGGAGGTGAAAAGAATTTTAAAGTTTGGAAAAGTCCCCAGGGCTCTGAACTTGGCAGTTCCTTGAAGAGCCAGGGCACCTGGAGCTGGAGAGCAGCAGAAGGAAGCATAGGCAGGCTCTGGAGCACACTGCTCAGGTTCTCATGGGCCCCCGCTGCGTCTCAGATGCTCCGTGTTTCTTGTCAGGAGGTGTTATTGGTCTATGACCAGGTCCTGGCTGCTCTCCGGTGGGTCGTCTCACCTGCGGCCCAGTTGGAAGATAGCCAAAGTCCACATGCAGGGACTGGGGTAGCCAAGAGCCACAGCCAGCCTGCCCTTTGCTGTCTATTGTGTTCCTGTCTTACTGGAGAACGGCAGGTGTGGTGACCTGAGGTGTCAGAGGGGCCGGAACTGTGAGTTCCAGGCTATGGTCTGTGCACCTAGATTCCAAAGGCCTGGACCTTGAGGACATACACACAGCAACACAATCACCATCTACCTGGAGAGTCTGGGACCAGACTGCTAATCTGGAGTCTAGGCTGAGAATCTGCAACTTCATCACTTCCTAGGAACTCAGTGTGCTCATCTATAAAAGGGGCCAGGTGACTCGGATCAGTGGATATTTGAGAGGATTTCATGAGGTCTTAGTCACCGCTGACACGGTGAGGCTTTTCATGTGTTGCTAGTGTCCGAGGGCTCTCAAACCAGAAAGCATTCAGTTCGGGTCCTCTATCCTGGCCACTTGCCCTTCCTGTCAGCCGCCCCACTCCCTTTGTTCTTGCATTAATGGAATTTCTCTGTCCTGCCTGTGGGGGTGCAGAGCTGGCTTACTGGTTGTGTGGCCTGCAATGAGGGCCACTGGAAGACTTAGCGGCACCCGACAGTTAGCAGGATCAACACGGTACCAGGCAGTGGGCACTGGGCCCTGGAAGTTGTGTGTCCTTTATGTTAGGGAGAGCCGGTATTCAGCTGCCCTGAAACCTGGCAACCTGCTTCGCCGGGCCTACCGAATGGCACCAGGCATCCCCACTCACCCCGAGGGACCACTAACCACCACACAGCTTGCTCCACCTTCCACTCTCGCTGGAGCTTCCTAAGAGCGCTCGGCACCCCGTTCCCGTCCCTCCCCCTCTGTCGTCTATGTCCATGTCTCAGAAGCTTGAAATATTATTCTCATGGTGGAGAATGAGTGGCAAAAGCGTGCTGGGTGTGACCGTGCCTGCTTCTTTTACAGCAACCGTCTCTGCATAGGTAACTAGAGTTGCCCAGAAACACATAATTCTTTTTGGGTGGGGGGCAAATGCTCAGACTCAAGGAGCTCTCAATGAGCCCTATCCCTTTCGAAATTTGTATGCTAATTTTATAGATGATTATATTTTATCTTACTTTTTATTTGTTATATTATGTAATTTTATATCTTAAAGACAGAGTCTGATTCATTCTGTAGCTTAGGCTGGCCCTGAACTTGCTCCGTAGTTCACACTAGGTCTTGAGCTCATATTTTCCTCTGTCCACTTCCCAAGTGCTGGGATTACAGGCATGTTATGTTACTTTTCAAATTTGAAATTTTAAATAATATAAAGTAATATCAGAGATTTAAAAAAAAAAAAGCTTATCACAAAAAATAAAAGAGGGAGCTCCAGGACAGCCAGAGAAACACTGTTTCAAAAAACCAAAAATAAATAAATATATAAGAGGGATCATACTTCATTATACAAGACACAACCCCTAAAGAGTATTCAAACAGCCAGGCGGTGGTGGCGTACACCTTTAATCCCAGCACTCGGGAAGCAGAGGTAGGTGGATCTCTGTGAGTTCGAGACCAGCCTGGTCTACAAGAGCTAGTTCCAGGACAGGCTCCAAAGCTACAGAGAAACCCTGTCTTGAAAAACCAAAAAAAAAAAAAAAAAAAGAATGTTCAAACAATTTGCTCTTTTTGGGCTGTGCCTGTTGCTTTCCCTATTGTTTAAGTCACTATAGTGACATTTCTGGATGTGGGATCTAAAGAGTCACCTCTGAACATATATATATATATGAACATATATATATGGTTTTATCAAGACAGGGTTTCTCTGTAGCTTTGGGGCCTGTGCAGGGATTCACTCTGTAGACCAGGCTGGCCTTGAACTCACAAAGATTCACCTGCCTCTGCCTCCCAAGTGCCTGTGCCACCACCCTCTGGCAACCTCTGAACATTTTTTTAAAAATATTTTTATGGTTTATTTAACTTTATTTTATGTGCATTGGTGTGAAGGTGTCAGATCCCCTGCAACTGGATCTTCAGACAGTTGTGAGCTGCCATGTGGGTGCTGGGAATTGAACCCGGGTCCTCTGGAAGAGCAGTCAGTGCTCTTAACCACTGAGCCATCTCTCCAGCCCCCTCTGAACATTTTTAATGAAATTTTTTAATTGGAAAAATTTTTTATATGACATATTTTGATCATGTTTTGTTCCTCAATTCCTCACAGATCCTTCCCAGTTCATTACCTATCCTGTTTTATGCTCTTTTTCGCTTCCAAAAAACAAAGCAAAAAATCCCAAGAATGAAAAGCAAGAAACACACACACATTAAAAAAAAAGAAAAGAAACCCACGGGAAAAAAAATAACAGCAAGCAAAAGACCAATAAGAAAAAGAAAATGTGAAAACACAGAAAACCAAAACAAAAAGCCCACAAAACTCCTACCCAGTTCATTTTGTGCTGCCCAGCTGCTCCTGGGCATGGGGCCTGCCCTGAAGTGAAGTTGATACACCCAGGACCCAGTGAGAGTCCACTAGAGAAAACCGATGTCCCCTTTGCCAGCAGGTAATCTACTGCAGGTAGTTTCTTCCTTAGGGAGCTTATTGGTTAGGGGAGGAAGCTTGTGTCCTTCCCCATCTGCCCCCATCTGACTTAACCTATGCAAGTCTCGGGCTTGCTCCACAGTCTGAGCTCACGTGAGCATCTGTCCTATGGTGTCTGAAAGGCATGGTTTCCTTGGAGACATCTGTAACCTCTGGCTCTTATAATAATTCCACCTCCTCTCAGACAACTCTAGGCTGTGTCGAGCTGATTGACTAGGAGGGTCGCTTTTCCTTTGCTGGGATAAAATGCCATGGCAGAAGCAGCTTAAGGGACACAGGGTTTATTTCAGCTCAGAGTTTTATAGTTTGAGGTCACAGTTGATCAGGGTGGTGACCTTGTGACTGATGTTACAGCCACAGTCAAGAAGCAGAAAGGGGGGCTGGAGAGATGGCTCAGAGAGTAAGAGCACTGGCTGCTCTTCCAGAGGTCCCGAGTTCAATTCCCAGCAACCACATGGACTGTAATGAGACCTGGTGCCTTCCTTGCTTAATAAATAAATAAATCTTAAAAAAAAATGAAAGAAAAAAAAGAAGCTGAAATTATTTTTAAAAAAAAGAAGCAAAAAGGGATAAATACACACTGGCTGCTTCTCCACTAACCTTTTCTCATGCAGTTCAGGACCCAACCCAAGGAATGGGTACCACATACAGCAGGTAGAGTTCCCACAGCAACTCACCTGATCGAGATCCTCTCCTGCAGGCATGATCCCCAGCTGATTCTAGATTGTGTCAAGTTGACAATTAACACCAAATGTCCCAAGGGCTTTCTCTTGGGGTGGTGGAGGTCAGAAGTCAGCTTCCCTGGAGCCCTCAAGATCTCTCAGGATAAGGCCCGAGGTGGGTAATCTTTAAAGCCATACTTATTTGGAATACCAAGGGGAAGGAAGTGAGACTGGCCTAAGCGATGAGGGACATTCTTGTTAATCCTTCACATTCCGTCCAGACCTTGATCAGTTCTGTCCTCGGCCTGGCCTTGAGCTGATGGCTAGGCTAGAGGTTATGATTGATACCCTTGTTCTCACTCTGGACTGCAGAGATATTGCCCACCCCACACCTACTCCATCCAGAGAATTATTTGCGGTCCCTGAGATTTAGCCAAAGATCCTGAAAAGCCTCGGTTGCCTATCTAACCACCACCCCATACCTGTCTAGGCCGCATCCTCTGGGTGGTTGTGACAACTTTGACCTAACCATCTCAAGACCTAACCATATCTCAACATGATATTTTATTGGACGAATCACAACTTAGCTCCTCCTACACAAGGGGCTATTTTTAGATCCTGAGGGCTGGCCTTCGAGAAGGACAGATTCTGCCCACAAGCCAGACTGGGCCTAGAATTTGAGACTTTGAATCCATGTCCCTCGACCCAGCCAGTAAACTCTACTCCACAATGTTCTGGAGAACCTGGTCCTCAGGGATCTGGACTGGGTTCTTCCCTGTTGCTGGGTTCCTTCAAGTCTGTGTCCAAGAACCCGCTTGCTTCTGATTTTAGTGGCATGACATTGAGAATGGTATTTTTTGCCACTTCGTCAACCTCGACGTAAGACATCGACTCCTCAGCTATTATTGCAGCCACGTCCTGGCTTTTCCTCTTGGAGTCAGTAACTGACTCTCTGTGGGTGCTGAGAAAAACCATGAGACATTTTCAATCCTAACCTCTTCTGGGAGAGATGGGGCTTTCTCATTCATCTAGGTCCCCAACTAAGCTTGGTCTTGGATCTTCAGGATCAGGCTGACTCCATCTCCCGACCCCACTAGATCCCTTTCTTTCCCAGAATTTTGGAGCATTTTCTCAGCGTCTCTATCACCAGCTTTCACTGAATGCCTGCCACATGCTGGATCTTTTACAACGTGGGTTTAATCTTGTCAAACACCCTTTAGGAGAAAAGGTCCTAACACTGAATGAATTTATGTCACCTTAGTTCCCTCATCTCCAAGGGATGATACCCCAGTCTAGACAGGCATATGGGGCAGGGCAAAGAGAGGCCCTATGGGCAAGGAAAGCCAAACGGGGGGGGGGGGGGGAAGAAGTAGCAGAACCTATGCTGGACCCAGGCAAGTGATCATATCCAGAAGACCTGGGGAGACGGCTTTGAGTAGGGTGATCTGTCATTGTGTCATTGGGATGGACAATATCGGGCATACTCTCAATTCCCAGGACTTGTGACAAGCAGGCCCTATTCATCTACCTTGAACTGTACTCTATGCTATCCCGGAAAGGCTGGTTTCCTGTGTCTGGCACCAAGGAGGAGAAACACAAGGCCACAACGCAAGAGAGGCAGCAGAAGAAGATAGGCAGCTGTGTTTTGATGTGGTTGAAGATGGCCAGAGCTGTGATGGCTCCGGCTGCCCAGGCTAGAGACACCATTCCCAGACCTGTAGACCTGAAAGCAGAGTTGAGAACCGGTTTAGAAGACTTCTTAGGCTCAGAGGCTGGGTACAGTGAAGGGGGAAGCTACCTAACGTCACACCCTCTGTTCTTTACCCTGTTCCATCCCAGTGTGTGACCTTGAAGAACCTAGTTCTCCATTGACTTAAGAGAGGTGGTTATTTCTCCTGGGCTGCCTTTTTGGATATCCAGAGTCAAAGAGTTATTAATCATGTATACATCATAATGGTGTATGATCACGTGAGGAAAGGATACAGCCCAGGGGTCAGAAAGATGGGGCTTCTGTCACCAGGAACTCCATGGGAGAAGAGGCAGAACCTCAGGGTAACCCAAACACATTACAGGCATCTGGTGTGGGTTGGTTAGTTTTGTCAACTTGGCACAGTTAGAGTCATTTGGGAAGAGAAAGCCTCAGTTGAGAAAATGTCCCCGTCAGAATGGCCTATGGGCAAGTCTGGAGGCATTTCCTTGACCAATGATTGATGTGGGAGGGACCAGCTCACTGTGAGCTGTGCCACCCCTGGGAAAGGTGGTCCTGGGGTATATAAGGAAGCAAACTGAAGAATCCACGAGGAACAAGCACATAAGCCACATTCCACCATGGCTTCGGATTCAGTTCCTGTCCCCAGGTTCCTCTTCTGAATTCCCCATGAAGGTGTGCTGTGAGGTGAAGCAAAACCTTCCTTCCCCAGCTGCTTTTGGTCTCAACATCTACCACAGCAATAGAAAGAACCGAGAACCAGGTGCCAGGCAGGGTCTAGAGTCAGACCCCACGTTATGGTCTTTGTCAATCGGACAGAATCTAGAATCACCTGGGAGACTGACCTCTGAGCATGATTGTAGGGGTCAGGTTACCTGGGCTGGGAAGCCTTCCCTACTATGGGCTGCACCATTCCCTCGGCGGGGATCCTGGACTATGCAAGTGGAGAAAGGGAGCAAGCAGTGGCATGCATGCATGCATGGCTGCTTCCTGACTGTGCTGTCATGGAGTCAGTTGCTTCGAGCCCCTTCTGCCTTGCCTGCCCCACCATAAATGATCTGTTTCCTTGAACCGAAACCCAGGATACACTCCCCTTTCCGTAAGTTCCTTTTGCCACAGTTATTGGGTCACAGTGACATAGAAAGAAACTAAGACATCATCCCTTACAAACGCCAGCTCTGCTACCCGCTGGGCATGGCTGACAACAGGGGCCTCTCCTGTCTTTGACTTTGTCAGCTGGAAGAAGGTGGATGATGGACAGCTTTTGGGTTTTGTTTTCTGACGAGAGCTAGGGGAGCCAACCCATGCAAACCATGTTTAACACAGCGATTGTTTTCTGGCAAATGCTCAGTCTTGGCACTGTCCCATCCCCCTCCTCCCCCTCAGCCCACCACACTCCATACCTGAGGACAGTGGGGAGGAGCTCAGAGGTGCAGATGAAGAACACAGTGACACTGGCTGCCACGTTAAACTGTCCAAGCACAAGCATCAAGTTTATCATCGACTTCAGCTCTGAGTAAAGACAGCAGGGCCCTGAGTCTTGGGCCACCCTAACTGTAGGGTCTTCCAGCCTTCTCTCAGTCCCTTACCAAAGGCAACTGAATGGCTCACCCCTACCACTTAGTCACCTAGCTAGCAGACTCCAACATTCAGCCAGAGGAAGAGTTGATCTGCATAGGCCCAGTCAGTCCTGAAGTTACTACCGTGGGAGAGTTGAACAGGGCTTGGGGCAGGCCAAACCCTATTTTGGGGAGGTAGAATTTCTCACTGAACCTGGAACTTGCTGATTCAGTGAGATTAGCTGGGCAGCAAACCCAAGAATCTCCCATCTCTTTCTCCCCCAAGAGCCGGACTATGACACGTGCTGTCCTGAGTGCAGGGTAACCAAATTCAGTTCTTTATGTCTCTGCAGCAAGTGCTTCACCAACTGAGCCATGCCTCCAACCCTCAGACTTCTATCTCCAGAATCCTATGCCTAGTTTCTTGCCCACATATGAGATCTGTAAATCTGCCAGCTGTATTCAGTGCTCTGTGTAACAGCAGCAATAATGTCAATACCAATAAACACAGGCTATAGAAACTTAAGAAAGTTTCATTTTGTTGTAGCTAATCAACATCTGATAATGTCAGGAGGATGCCGAGAGAAAGAAGGGGGCTCCTTAGGGAAGCATGCATTGCAGCCCCTCACTAGGCACTGGCTATTGGTGGGGCACCACAGCTCTGCACACTCTGGCTCCACAGACTGACCCAGGTTCACTGCCCAGGGATCTTTGAGATGGTGGCAATAATACTGAGCACCAGGAGCCAGGCAATGAGCCCCTGGGAAAGCCCTCTGAGCAAGACCATTGCCATGGGTCCAGTAGCCACCATACCGATGTTCCATTAGTAGAGTATCCTAGACAGCATAGGTAACCGGGGATGCTTGCCAATCAAAGGCTGCAAATGAGAGGTGAGGCCTGGGGCATGAGTTCAAAGAAGACTCTGCCACCATCTACTCTCATTTAACCACTAGATCTGCTTCCAGTGTGGACTGGAATGGAGTCCCAGAGACTGCCTGCCCTCACATACAAGGATAACTACTTTGGGGATAGCCTGAGTTCCTCTCTCAGGACTCTGAATGTGGATACGTGCTGTCTTGGGGGCTGGGGCTTCCTTGGGAGGGGCAAATGATACATGCAGAAAGCCACCTCCCGTGTTCTTTGCTAGCCAGCCAAGATGAGAGACACTAGGAAGCCCCGGAAGAGAGCCGTGGGGAGGCAGCCTTCCTGGCGGGTTGTACCTTGAGGGAGGAAAAGGAGGAATAAACACGTGATGGTAGCCAGGATGAGGCTCACGAAGAGGCTGTTCTTTTTCCCCAAATTCTCCAGTAGAAAGATGCAATACAGCCGGGACGGCACCTCGAGAATGCCTGGGATCATTTGTCTGAGGTAGTTCTCTGTCCCACAGTCCTTCAACTTGAGGCCCAGTGTGAAATAGATGTAACTGATGGTGAACCTGGAACAGAACGAGAGAGCCAGGGAGAGAGGAAGGAGGAAAAGGAGGTGAGGAGGGGAGGAAGAAGAAGGGGAGGGAGGATTGAGAGTAGGAGGAATGGAACGGAGGCAGAGAGAAGACGTGTGTGGTAGGAATGACAGAGACACAGGCCTGGCCCTCGGCCTGACCAACCTCCATGCCGTTCCTGAGTCTGAAGCCAGCCCCAGCCACTCACCACACACAGGCTATGGTCAAGACCACCTTTAAAAGGTGCTGATTGTCCAGGACTGAGACCTTCTTCACCTTCTTTCCCGGCAGCTGCAGCTATGAGACAAAAAGACCAGCCAACAGCAGACGGGACCCCAGCTTGCTCTCTGCCCACAAACACCAGGCAAGGCCTGCCCCTCCCCCACTCTCTGGCCTTGGCAGGAGGGGCTTAGTTGTGTTGCCATCATTCTGAAGCAGTAGACTAAGATCCCATGAGAGGAAGAGGAAAGAGGCCTTCCCACAGTCTGCAGCCCTGGCCTCACTGCCTTCTTACCTCATTCAGTAGATTTAAAGGGATGGTCTTCTTGTTCACCTCAGCTGCGTAACACAGAACCTTTCTGGCTTCATCCACCTTCCCTTTGACCATCAGCCACTGTGGGGACTCTCGGACAACCCTGTGTGACCCACCTCTCTCTTACTTCACAATTCCAGGATGCCCCAACTCTCCAGCTGAGATGCCTCAGCTGTGGCCACCTGTATCAGTATGTGACCAAGGAACCTTTAAGCTACCACCAACCTCAAGATGCCTTCTGCTCAGGTGGCAGCCCACCCTTCTTACAAGCCTCCACAAACCCCACTGCTTAGGGATAATAGTCAGTCTCTTGATCCCTTTGCCCTGTGGTCTCTTTAACTACCCCAGTCACCTCCCAGTTCTGCTTTCCAAGTTCAAGGTCATGCCTGAGCATCATCTTCCATGCCCACTCTCTGAGAGCTACAGTGTAGCTATTCCACATCAGGCATGACATGGCCACCGCCACCATGAAGCAGAATGGCGAGGGTGACCTACAGCAAGCATTCCTTGGCCCAGGGTTGCGGCAACAAAATGAAAAGGGCTAACTACACCAGCTCACTCTGACGGTGGCAGGGAGGCAGCTGACGGTCCAGCATCCACCCCCTTCTACCCAATGCTGTGTAGCAGCGGTAGCTCAGAAGGTAAAAACCCTGCTAAGGGGTGGGATACTTGGTGATATGGCTGCCTGTGGCTGCCTGTGAGCACTTATGCACTTGCCAAACTGGACTTGATAAACCTTTCTTCTGTCTGCTGGACTTTTCCTTAGTAGGGATGAGTAAATGTGTCTTTTACACCTCTCTAGGAAAAGTACACAATAATTGGTGCTTGCACAGCAGGGACCTGTCAGTAACGATGATGGGAGACGGGCATAGTGGCATACACCTACACACCTAGCATTTGGGAGACTGAGATGGAGGAATGTTGCAAATTTGGGGTCAGCCTGGACTATGTAATAGTAGTAGGCTAGCCCAGACTACAAAGTAAGACTCGGTTGAGAAAAAGCAACCAGATATAGGATGTGAGAAAAATAAATAAATTTTCAATAAAAGAAAACATAGACAGATGATGACAACAGAACAGTAGAGGGTCTAGAAATGATTCAGAGGTTAAGAGGACATACTGCTTCTGCACCCATGTCAGGTGGCTCACAATCACCTGCAACTCCAGCCCCAGGAGAATTGACACCTCTGTCTGTCTTTTGCAGATATGTGCACACGCATACATACAATAATTTTTTTTAACAGAAAGCAGCAAAGATGACTCAGAGTGGAACATTCATGGGCAAAATCCTGAGCAGGCCATCTTGCTCCATGTGGTGTGTGCCTGTATTCCGTCCTTGATGAACATGGTTTACCACATGCGCACAGGTTGCGATCCCTGACAGTGGCAGTATGTAGCAGAGCTGTCAGAACACTGCAGAGGCAGTTGCATGTCCGTTGCCGTGGGTCACAGGACATGCAACTGAAGCTAAGCTGTCTGCCCAAAGGGAACTTGCTCACAGCAAACAGAGAAGCTGCAAAGGGCAGACAATGACTATGATTTGGCAGGAAAACTAGACAAGAGGGAAGACAGAGGGAAATGCTTACTTGGCATTTTGCTGTCATTGTTTTATTTATTAGGGTAGCATAAGGGAAAGATTAGAAATTAGATCTTTGCAGAAAAGCCTCTCCTGGGATTCAAAGCCCTCAAACTCAAGGGAAGGATTGGGAATGAAGAGAAAGAGCACAGGGTGGAAGTGACAGGAGACATCTCTAGAAGATAGGTCCAACCTTAAATACAGAGGGGTATGCCACTGCTCTGTCCAGGGAGATCTCTGAAGTCTCATAAACCATACAGGCTATTACCGCTGCACGGCTGCATGCCAAAACAGGATGGTTAGTCCCTAATGCCAAAGATACCACAGGCTCTGGTTTCAGGAAACAAATCAAGCTAAATCTGAGCCTTCAGCTTTCTCCTTACTGGTGAGGTCATAGCTTTTAATGGTGTTATTCAGGCTACTGGGAGAGGACTGTCATCACTAATACTCTTGCTCAGTTCTGGACCCTGTTGATCAGCATGGCTCTGGCGTAATAGTGGCACAGAAGTTACAGATGCAGCCAACTACCTCCATATGAGACTTAATGCTCACTCCACGGGAGAGAACCCATGTTTGGTACAGTAATCAGACAAAAACCTGTGGTTTGGGAATTGGTAAGCTCCAGTCGGGAAGTGACTACTATGGCTCTGGTAACCCACTGCAACATGCCTGCCACATTGTTCTGTAGGCATTAATGATGCTACTACTGCTGGATGCACAGCTGAAGGAAAATCGCTTTCTACATTAGGTGGTTGTTACTGCAGAGACTCATACGCAGCCAAACGGCGGAGAATAAATATCTATTGCTACAACCTATACTGTGGCTGTAGCATATGTGGGCCAATCCTCAGGCCTAAGTGGAGGAATATTTCATCCAACAGCCTCTCCAAGGCTCTGGGAACGCTGCAGAAGAATGTGCCACAGTGCTCTACAGCTCTTTCCTTTGTCCTAGACATGACCATTACTACAAGAAAGCAGAGCTGCTGTAGTAACCTATAGCAGACCTTGGCCCATAGTCATGGCAACAAAATCAACAGAATATGTAGCAGATAACTAGGCTTATGGTCACAGGGCTGCTCTTAGAGAGAGGGTGGGGGGGTCACAAGATCCTCCACTAACTCTCTCCTGAGACCATAACCACTGCTCCCTCTTGCCTCTGCTATATAATCTTGGGATATTAAAATGTATAAAACATTAAGAGGCTAGCAATGCCGTGGAGACAGATGTCTTGGCGATGCAACTGCGTGTGAGTTTCTCATATGCCGCTAAGTGACATCAGTAAGCTTGCTTATTCACCAAGGTAGACCTGATCTTTCTGTGGTCTGCTGGCTCTTTCCCTATTGGGAATGAATAGAAGTTTCTTTAATAATTCTTCAGGAAAGTCAAGGCACAGACTCCTGGTAATCCTTGTATTGATACTCAGCCTGCTCCCTCTCTGTCTCTTCAACAGCAAGGAGTGTGTGTGGGGACGGGGCCTGGGTTTCAGCCCAGGATGCAGCACTCTGCCCCATGAAAATAAGCAAGAGTGATGCTTTACTCTGTCCTGCTTTTTCTGCTACCTACCACATTTATCTTAGATAATGTGGTAGTCAGGAAGAGAATGGCCTCATAAGCTCATATGTTTGAATACTTGGTACCCAGGTAGTGGAACTGTTTGAGAAGGATTAGGAGGTATGGTCTCATTAGAGGAGGTATGTCACTGGGGGTGGGCTTTGAGGTTTCAAAAGCCTAAGCTGTTTCAAGTCAGCCCCTCCCCTCTCTCTGCCTCAAACTTGTAGATCAAGATGAAAGTTCTCAGCTACTGCCCCGATGCCATGCCTGCCTGCCTGCTGCCATGCTCCCTGCCATGATGATCACAGATGCTCTCAGAAACTAAGCCTCCAATAAACTCTCTTCTATAAGTCACCATGGTTATGGTGTCCTATCACAGAAATAGAAAAGTAGCTAATCCAGATATCCAAAAATATTGTTCCCTTTCTGTCTTCCCAGTCCCATCAGTCTGTCAGACTCCACACAGATGACCAGTTGAAGCATTGAAGTACAAGAAGGTGGGTTCAAAAAAACATAGGGGAAAGAAACCCACTTGGTACTGAACATAGTGGACTTGTATAAAACATTGTGCTTATTCTATGCCTTGCTTGGAACCTAGTATGACAGTGTGTTGTATTCTTAGACGTGAGAGATGAGGATGTGACCAGGGTCATAGAAGCAGAGCAGGTGGGAGCCGGATCCCTGATAAGATGTTCTTTATAACGTGACAATTTCTTGCATCACTTTGGCCTCTAGCTGACTGCTACAGGCATTCATTTGGGATGCCAGAGACAAATTGATCCCCCTATTTTCTCTGCTCCTCTCTTCTTTCCCATGGTCTAGCTGTGATAAACCACAGCTTTCCACTCTGAGGCTGAGGGATTCTCGTAGGGAAAACCACCACACTGGCCCTTCTTCTAAAAGACAGAATATTAGGTATGTATCTACCAAGAATCAAATTCTAAAAACATTATAAGCTCTCAAAGACAAAACGCAAGGGGGGAAAGGCATGGCTGGAGAATACCTAGTACACTCAAGAGTACATGGATGGCAAGATGGTTCTGTGGTTAAGAGCATTGGCTGCTGTTTCAGGGGTCCTTGGTTTGGTTCTCAGTAGCCACACACTGCCTCATGACTCCAGTTCCAAGGATTCAACTCCTTCTTCTGTCCTTCCATGTGCACCAGGCATGCAAATGCTGCACAGGCATGCAGACAAAGCACTCATACACATAAAATAAAACTTGAAAATAAGATCTACAAAATGGGGGAAATAGATGGACTACTTCTAACTCACTAGGTGCTGTGTTATAAATGCTTGCATCTCCTGTGATAGTTAATATCACACAGCTGCTGTGAGACAATGGTCTTTTATCCTGTCACTTATATTATTTTTAATAAACTGCTGATTGACCAGTAGCCAGGCAAGAAGTAGAGGTGGCACAATGAGAATTCTGGGAAGAGGGAAGTTTGAGTCTGCAGTTGTGATTCAGCCACAGAAGAAGTAAGATGTGACTGCCTCACTAAATAAGGTACCAAGCCATGTGGCTAGCATAGACAAGAATAATGGGCTAATATAAGTTATAAGAGTTAATAAGAAGCCTGAGCTAATGGGCCAATCAGTTTATAACTAATGTAGACCTCTGTGTGATTTCTTTGGGACTTAATGGTTGTGGGAACCGGGCAGAACAAGGACTGAGCAGGACAGAAACCCTGACAACAAATGGCACCCATGTGCACGACTGCATCCACATAAAGCCTGAGAGAGCTTGAAAAGTAATTTTAGACAGAAAAGAATAGAGTTAAGCACAGCTTATTGATAGCAGCATTTTCTCAGGTGGGCTCTGCTTGCTAGAGGCAAGCGCTCTCATTTAAGAGAGGCTTCCTGACTCAGTTTTAGCTGTAAAACCTTGCAGCTCTTTTAAGAGGCCCTGCCACAAAACAAATGGTGTTGATGAAAAACTGACCACATGCTTTTTGGTTTTCAGCCATAGCAGGAAAAAAAATCCATGCCATTTTAAAATGTTGGCTTTCTGGGCCATCCTGCCAGCACAAACTTTGACTCTTTCAGGCAAGAGGTCTGGCTACAGAGCATTTGAGTGTGGTTTGTCAGCAGACTGCTGCAACTTGCTTGCTGGCAGGGACCTTGAAACACCATAAAGTTGTGGCAATAAACACGGCTACTGCCGGTACCTCTGCCATGAGGCTGGAATCTCAGAAAGCAAAGAAATGGGCTGGATCCAGCTGCCAAAGCCACGGATTTAACCTTAGCCATATTGCTTAGCAAATTAAAGACTCATGTGGTCAGAAAAAGAGAGATATACTATATAGAGAGAGTCAAAGATGAAGAAAACCTCTAAATGGTTTACAGTGTATTAAAAATATATGCAGGCTAAAGGCTAAAGTCCTTAAAATAAAAAAGAGAGTAGTTGGGTGTGGTGGCACACACCTTTAATCCCAACACTTGGGACACAGAGGCGGGCAGACCTCTGTGAGTTCAAGGTGTGGTGGCACATACCTTTAATCCCAACACCTGGAAGGCAGAGGCAGACAGATCTCTGTGAATTCAAGGTGTGGTAGCACACACCTTTAATTCTAGCACCTGGGGGGCAGAGGCAGGCAGATCTCTCTGGGTTCAAGGACAACCTGGTCTACAGAGTGAATTCCAGGATAGCCAAACATACACAGAGAAACCATGTCTCAAAAAGCCAAAAATTAAAAATAAAAGAAATAGAGGTTAAAATAAAGCCATGTAAAGATGAAAAATACACAGAGAATCTGGATACTATATGTTATTATGTTCAATTTTAATTGTTTGAATGCTGAGGAAGGAACAGTAGCTGCTAAAAGATATTTGTTTATAAATGCTGCTGAATTAATCTAAGATAGGTATTTTGAAAATACCTTGACTTCAAAATTGAAATCAAAAGGTATGTTACTTTGGAGAAGAGGATTTGCTTTTGTTTCCACAGGAAATGAGAGGTTGTGGATTCATTCTGAGTTAAGAAAAATCAGGTTTGATCAAGGAAGACCACCTAAGAAATCTCTGGTAGGAACAGATGGCCCAGATGTCTGAGTTCTACATCCAGAACAGATTCAAAACTGCTGCCTGAGATGATCAAGCCTCACAGGATACTCCAGTCAGGACTTGATCATAATTCTAAATTTTCTTTAGGTCCCCATAAGATTATCAGAGCCCACAACCAGCAGGAAGTACCCTGGAAAACTATGCCCACATTCCCAAAAAAATGGACTATGGATATTTTCCTTTGTTTAGAATGTTGGTTACAAGTCATTATGGATAATGGTCAGGAGAAAAGTTAAACAAAGATATTAGATTCAGAGTTCTTGTTCCTTAAAAAAAAGGGGGGGGGAGGCAGAAGTGCTGTGGGACTTTTGTAACCATTGTCCCACAGTACTTCTCCCCCCCTTTTTGTATGTTAATATAGTGCTGATTGGCCAGTAGCCAGGCAGGAAGTATACGCAGCACAACTAGACAGGAAGTAGAGTTGGGTCAATGAGAACAGGAGAATTCTGGGAAGAAGGAAACAGATTCTGCAGTCATGACCCAGTCACAGAAGAAGCAAGATGTGGCTGCCTTGCTGAATAAGGTACTGAGCCATGTGGCTAGCATAGACAAGAATAATGGGCTAATATAAGTTATATGAGTTAATAAGAAGCCTGAGCTAATGTTCAGTTTATAACTAAACAAACAAAAAGAATTAATTAATAAGAAGCCTGAGCTACTGGGCCAATCAATTTCTTTAAAATACTTTTATGGTTTATTTAACTTAATTTTATGTGCATTGGTGTGAAGGTGTCAGATCCTCTGCAACTGGATCTTCAGACAGTTGTGAACTGCCATGTGGGTGCTGGGAATTGAACCTGGGTCCTCTGGAAGAGCAGTCAGTGCTCTTAACCACTGAGCCATCTCTCCAGCCCCCTAATCAATTTTATAATTAATGTAGACCTCGGTGTATTTCTTTGGGGTGGGACAGAAACCCCTGTCAACACACAGTTACCTAGGAGATACACCTCTGGGCATGTCTGTAAAGGAATTTTTATATTAGGTTAATTGAGCTGGTGATAGCCACCCTAAATGGGGGCAGCATCCCATGGTCTGGTTCCCAGACTGAATAAAAAAGAGAAAGTGAGCTGAAAACCAGCTTATCCCACACCTTCCCTCTTCCCTCCCTTCTTCCACTCTCCTCTCTACCTCTACCTACTGACTTGGATGCAATATGCCAACTGTCTTGATGAATTGTATCCTGTAACTATCAATCAAAAATAAACCTTCCTTCCTTCCTTAGGTTGCTTTTGGCAGGGACTTAATCACAGGAATGTGAATTGTAATTAATATATACTCATTGTTGCAGTCATGTCTTCCAAATTGAAGCACTCTCTCCTGGAAGGAGGAAGAGGAGACACCTCAGGAAGCTTAGAAAGTTACAAGACTCATCCCAAGGTTATAAAGGCAGTTAGCTCACACAGCGATTCAGTCTCAGGACCTTTGTCCCAAAGTCTCATTTCTACAATAAAATGTCCAGCTAAAGCAACTTAAGGAAGAAAGTGTCAGAGTTCAAGGGTCCACTGTGGTGGGGAAGTCACATGGCAGGAACCTGAGGCAACTGCTCACATCACATCTGAAGTCAGAAGTGGAGCAACAGATGCTTGTATGGTTCCCTTTTTATACAATCCAGGATCCCAGCCCAGAAAATGATGCCACCCACAGTGGGCTGGTCTTACCATCTTGACTAATCAAGATGATCCCTCAGAGGCATGTCTCCCAGATGATTCCAGAACTCATCACCACAGCAGCCCACAAAACGAATGCTGTACAGTGCATTTAGAGGAATATGGAAGACTGTCCTAGCTCTAGAGGACCCTAGACACACATTCTCACAGGTGGGGCTGCTCCATTCCCTTGGTAGTTTATGCTAGAAGTACAGAGGGGGCTGAAGACATAAAGAACCTGGGGACTGAGGGGAAATTCTCCAAACAGTGATAGGAAGGCAGGAAAGGGAAAGAATATAATTATGTTATAATCTCAAGAAAAATTTTCCTTTTTTGTTTGTTTGGTTTTGGTTTTATGAGACAGGGTTTCTCTGTGTAACAGTCCTAGCTGTCCTGGAGCTAGCTCTTGTAGACCAGGCTGGCCTTGAACTCACAGAGATCCACCTGCCTCTGCCTCCTAGGTGCTGGGATTAAATGCATGTACCACCATCCCCTGGTAATAAAAGTATTTTTTAAAAGGCAAGAGTTCCAGCCTCCAGACTTGTTGGAGAGTGTAACAACTAGAATCAGTCATGACTTTGCTTAGGGAATCCTTAGAGGAAAACCACCTAACAGAGTGGGTCCCACAGTATGGCCTGTGAGTTAGAATCACTGTTGAAAACGTTAGGAGTATAGATTAATAGACTCCACTGACGCCTGCTGTTACAGACAGTGGGAATAAGGTTCAGCTGTTGGTCCGACACTGGGGGTGGGGCCCTGGGACTGATTGGACTTGGGGGTGGGGTCCAGTTGCTGCTCAGACACTGGGCGTGGGGTCCAGTTGCTGTTGTTATTTTCAGGGCAGTAATGGAGCCTGAGAGTCTTGCATATGCTAGGCAAGCTCTCTACTACTGAGATACATCCCTATTCTTAGTTATCAAAGTGACATTTATTCTTATAAGGAAGAGTGGCTGGAAAGAAATGGAACCTTTCCAATATATGTCAGGTATTGAGGAAGGATCAGCTAAAAGAGCATGTCTGAAGGCAGGAGCTGAAGAAAATTATGCCCCAGAGAATTCAGCCCACTGAAGACAACATCAGCTCTAAGCAAGCACAGCAGCCAGGAGAAAGACTAAAAGACCTCAGCAGGGAATTCTGGGAAAGGATCTGGAGGATCTGGAGGGAGAGAGGAGAAACTAGGAACTTATCACCCCAAACCTACTGGCATTATTTAGTTTTTAATAATATTTACCTATTACATTAGTAACCCTATGGAGGTTGTATGTAGTGGGTGTATACATATTTATGTGTGTGGCAATGTATGTGTGTGCATTCATGTGGAAGCCAGGAGTCAACATTAGGTGTCATTTCTCAGGAACCAACCTGTTGACAGAGGCCGCTCGTTCATTCCCAGGAGGCTGCCTGGACTATGAAATAATCACTAAGAAATTATATTATTTGCAATACTGTTTGGCCATTAGCTTAAGCATATTGTTAGTGAGCTCTTACACCTTAAATTATCCCATTTCTATTAATCTGTGTATCACCACGTGGCTGTGGCTTACCAGCAAGGTTCTGGTGCATCTGTCTCCAGTGGCTGCTACATGGCTTTTCACCGAGTCTGCCTTCTTTCTCCCAGCATTCAGTTTAGTTTCCTACCTATTTCTATTCTGCCCTATCACAGGCCAAAGGAGTTTCTTTATTCATTAACCAATAAAAGCAACATATATACAGAAGGACTTCCACATCTTCCCTTTTCTGTCTAAATAAAAAGGAAGGTTTTAACGTTAACATAGTAAAATTACATGTAACAAAATAGGTATCAAGCAAGAATTACAGTTACAATATTTATATCTACTTTATCTTTTATCATAACTAAGGAAAACTATAATTATAAATATCTATTCTTCAACTCCATCAAAACTCCAGAAGGATATAATATTACCTAAGTAAACAGGAAGTTCATCGTAAGCAACTTCCAAACCTCTAGAATTGACAGAGACATCTCACTGCCTGGACAGTCACCTAAAGTTCTTCTGTAACATTGGGGCACCCATCTGCAGCCTACAGGCCCATAGTATCCAGCAGACTTTTCCATGAAACCAGAAATTTGAAGATCTGTTCTGCCTTGTAATGGCAAATCCATCAGATGCTTTCTTCTGTGTCCTGAGAATGTCTGGCAGACTCTTTCATGAAGCAGTAACCCTGAAAGACTGTCTCACCTTCTTTAGGCAACTTTAGCAGTCATTTTTCTGTGGGTCCTGAATGTCCAGTTTAGATAGCATAACATCAAGCAGTCCAGGCAAGAGCAGTTTCTTGCCCAAATGACTAACAAACTCCATAAGGAGACTCTTTGATGCCCATCATCCTCTTGAAGTAATTGGTGCTGCCAGAAGCAGATGTGTCTCATTTTCTTGAAAAGTCCTAAGTTCTTAAAATATTTTAAATGCCATAATCTGTTAGTCTTTGAGAGGTTTGAAGAATAACTATCCATCTGAAATTTATCTCTCTATATCTAGTAAACCTAACATGACACAAGCTTGACTATTATAGATGACTATCTATTAACTTATATTTCTTAACTATATATTACATTTTTAAATGAGCTGCACAAATACAATACCTTAACACAAGAGCATAAATACACATATAATAAAATTGACCTTACATTTCTATCAATAAACCAAGATCCATACCAATGTAAATCATTACAGCATAGCCACCTTTAAAAGTAAACAAACATTTATAAACAAACATTTAGGGAATTTGGGCATAGTTCTCTCCAAACTGCTTTCTGCTTTTTGTTGGGCAAAGAATTTTGGGGGGGTTAACAAAGATCTTTTGGGGGATCTTGGTCCATCAAACCACATTAATCTGTAAAGAATCCATAGGTTCTCATCTTCCGTGGAAATAAAAGTAGAACCTCTTTTCTAAAGCAACATGTCCTTAGATCCAAATTTTGAAGTAAAGATACCTTTAAAATATATGTGTGTTGGTTTAGCTTAGTAGCCTGAACAATGAAATGTCTCTCTGCAGTCAAAAAATTCAAAGAAAACACAATAACATTCATAATTCAGACTCTCTGTGTATTCTATCTTTATGTGGCTTATTTTTATTAATTTTTGTACAAGTTTATTCTTTTATATTACTTTTACTGTCTCTTTACTCTTTTTCTTCTCTCCCTCAAGCCTATGTACATTTATCCAACATTGTGACTCATTTAGAGGTCTTTTTTATCTGAATCTGTCTTTATCTGTAATCCTTTTCTGATCAGGACTGCTTTTATTTTTTAATGCTAAGCAGGTGTGGCTAGGACCAACTTCTTGGTCCTGCCTTAAAAAATCCTGAAGGCATGTTCGCTGCCTCTGAGAGCCATGCACATTGCCCATTTTCAGGTACACAGTGGGTTACAAGTTGTAGCACTCTGCTCACAAACCCCATCTAAATGCTTCTTAGCCAGACCTCCCAAAAGGGTCAGAGCCATTTGCGCTGGTGAAGGAGGAAGCCACCATTTTTAAAGAAGCCAGGTAGCTTTTACTGCTAAAGCTGAGTCAGGAAACCTCTTAAAGGAGCCATGTCTCTGCTTTCTGCCAGCAAACAGCAATAAGCTATGTTAAACTCTCTTTTTTTGTATCTAGAATACCTTTCCAAGCTCTCTCAGGTTTCCAAGTGGATTTAGTTGACCACATTGGTGCCAATTTGTAGTTGGAGGCTGCTCATTCGTTTCTGGGCCCCTCAGACCCAAATAATCACACAGAAGTCTGTATTAATTGCAATACCATTTGGCCAATAGCTTAAGTGTATTTCTTGCTAATTCTTATATCTTTAATTAAACCATTTCTATTAATTTGTGTATTGCCACATGGCTGTGGCTTACCAGCTAGGTCCCAGTATGTCTGTCTCCTGTGAGCAGCTACATGGCTTCTCACTGACTCTGCCTACTCTCTCTCTATATCTCTTCCAGCCTGGCTATATTCTGTTAAGCCATTGGCCAAAAGCAGCTTTTCATTAACCAATAAAAGCAACACATATACAGAAGGACTTTCCACACCACCAACCAGTTTTTTGAATCAGAGTCTCTTACCAGTGCCTGGGACTAACTAATTATACTAGACCGACTGACCAGCAAGCATCAGGGATCCTCCTATCTGTGTCCTCTCAGTGCCATATTTGTCTTTTTACACGGATGCTGGGGTCCAATGTCAGCTCCTCACATTTGCATGGCAGGCATGGTGCCTGCTGGGCTTATCTGTCTACCCAGCCCTGTATTGGTGTAGGAGATTCTTATGTTCATGTGTTGCTTTCATTGGTTAATGAATAAAGAAACTGCCTTGGCCTAGTTGATAGGGCAGAACTTAGGTAGGTGGAGAAGAGAGAACTGAATTCTGGGAGGAAGAAAGCAGACTCAGAGAGACGCTATGGGTCCGCAGCTGGAGGTAGATGTGCTGAAACTTTTCTGGTAGGCCACGACCTCGTCAGGTGATACACAGATTGATAGAAATGGATTAAACTAATATGTAAGAGTTAGCCAATAAGAAGTTAGAGCTAATGGCCAAGCAGAGTTTTAATTAATACAGTTTCTGTGTGGTTATTTTGGGTATAAGCTAGCCATGTGGATGGGACAAATAAGCCACCTCTCCTTACAATGCTGTATTAATAACATTTTTAAAAAATCCTTAAGAGTTTTAAATCTTTTGACCCTTAAGATCAAGCTGTCCCAGATACATGAGAAACACATGCTACCTGTCACTAGCTACCACCCACACTCACTGATATCTGGAGGACTGTCAAGGTTGGTCGCTAACTTCTGCAGGACTGGAAAGGTCCCAAGCCACTTACATGTCCCCTGTAGTAGCCCATCGCCTCCTCTCTCATACTTACACTGTGCATGGTGCGGCAGGTACAGTCAGAGGCTCTGAAGCCAGGCAGGCTGGGGTCACATCCCAGGTCCCAGTGTTTTACCCATTTCCTATGTACATTACCTCTACTCTATCCTGGTGCCCATCAGAGCTGTAGGAGAATGCTCTTGCACACTGTAAAGATTTGTCACTTGTATTGGTTTAATAAAATACTAATTGGCCAGTAGCCACACAAGAAGTATAGGCGGGACAACCAGACTAGGAGAATTCTGGGAAGAGGAAAGGCAGAGAGAGTCACCAGCCAGATGCAGAGGAAGCAAGATGAGAATGCCTTACTGAGAAAAGGTACCAAGCCACGTGGATAATCATAGATAAGAATTATGGCTTAATTTAAGTTGTAAAAGCTAGTTAGTAATAAACCTGAGCTAACAGGCCAAACAGTTTATAATTTATATAAGCCTCTGTGTGTTTCTTTGGGACTGAATGGCTGAGGGACCTGGTGGGATGGAAACTTTCGTCTATGCATTAGAGTTGTTCATTTCTTGTCTCATAGCTCCTTCTTGGCCTTGACTCCCCTCTCCTCAGACAGCCAGCACATTGCTGTCCCCCTCCTGTTTTTCCACGCTTTGCTACATGAGCGGTACCGTCACAGCCCCACCTTACATTGCTGTCTGTGGTCCCCACATTTAAAAACAGCAAACAGCTTGACAATGCCTCAGCTGACCACAAAAACCTCTTTCCCTTTTCCCCTGAAGGATCATTTCTTGGGGAACTCCATTTACTCAGTTTCGACTCATGTGCCATGCTCCCGGCTCTCCTTCAGTGAAGTCACCTCAAGAAGGTGATCAAAGCCATCCCAAGCTTTAACGTTGACGCTTGCCTGTCTTTGGACCTCTGTCACTCCCACTATCTGACTACCTCTCAGGTTCTTCTCTGAGGGTGGCAAATGCGTCTGGCTCCTCCTCAGGTCATGCATCTCCCATCCACTTCCGCGCCCCCCTTCACTTCCACCTATGAGACCCATCCCATATATGCCCTGTACTGGTTTGCTCACCAGATATTGGAGACGATGGGAAACATGGGCGTGCCAGCCATCAGGAACAAGAGCCTCCAGTGGAAAATGCTGAAGGCAGATCCCGACAGGAAGATGTTCCCTAAGGCAAGGAAGCAGTGCTGCAGGATGATCGCATGGGCCCGGTGCTCGCCCACCAGCCACTCCATGACTGTGCAGAGCACATGAGAACAAAACTGTGGTCAGTTTGCAGTCTCCTGGATGGCCATCCGTGCAGCTGGCTGGCATGCCCACCCTTCCCTGGACATGAGTTCAGAGTAGGCAGCTTCTTCCACCTGCTCCAGATCTTTCTCAGAGCTAGACTGTCTACGTCTCCCACCAACACCCCAAGTCTTGATGAACCTCCTCAGACCCACACACACCCTTCCATTTCTTCTGCCCCCAGCCACTCCCTCTCAAACTTCTGCCTAACTTGTTCAGGGTCTCTCACGGAGTTTAACGTGTGCTGAGACCAGGAACCACCCATCTTGAAGGGCTTTGGTGCTTTGACCTCCTTGGCCTGAGGCTCTGTAGAGGGTTAGTTCCCTTTGGCTGTGTGCCGACAGCTTCTCCATGGGAAGAGGAGCCAGAGAGCCCCAGGAAAATGAGGGACTACGTGTGAGTCTAGGTATGGCTGTATATGCATTCAAGGTGTTAGCATCACACAGCTCCTAGTGTAGAAGCCCCAGCTCCTTCCTGCTGTGTGGCCCTGAACAAGTTGGCTAACTCTATGAGGCTCAGGATGAAAGAAGCAAAGCAATAGAGGGCTTAGCAGCTCCCTTGATTCTCAAGGTACAGGGTACACAAGGAGCATGAGAGGGAACATAGGAGAATACTGTGGGGGTGAGGGTTGAGGGCACTCCCTTCTGACTCCCTCATACCCCTGGGCAGCCAAGAGGGGAGCCTCTTATTCCTTCCCCACTGGGTTTAGCCTGTCCATCCCAGGTAGATCTGCCTCCTGCTCCCCCTTGAACTGAACCTGTTTTCATCCCACCTTGCCCTTTGGGAGTCAGTCACCTAAAGACACACTGCTGATGACGTAGCCCACAGCTGCCTGGGCTGCAATGAAGCGGAAGAACACATACTGGTAAAAACTGCTCACAAACGCTGTTCCGAAGCCGAAGACAAGGAGCCCCACCAGTGACATCAGGAAGACTGGATAGCGGCCTATCCTGTGGATGTGAGGAGGAGATGCCACCAAAGGTCACACTTCCCCGGCCAGCCATGGTTGTGCACCTGGGCCAGGCTCTGTGTTACTCTAGGGCTTTAGAGCATCCCTCCATTTGCTTTTCCCAGCTTGAGATTCATTCAGAGCTCGTGAGTTATGCCACCTCCTGAGAAAGAGGCAGGGTGTCCTAGGGATCAGTGGGAACCCCAGGAGACTTACTTGTCACTTAAGAACCCGAAGAAGAGAGACCCTGTTAAGATGCCTGCCAGAAACACAGTCTGCATGTTCTCCTTGTTTGGTTCATTGCCACACACCAGGTCAAACTGCAGGTGAGACAAGGGCATTGTTCACAGCCTCCACACAGACCGAGCCCTTTGGGAAAAGAAACTGAGCTTGTCCCTGAGGGCAACCCTTAAGTCAGTGGTTCTCAACTTTCCTAAGACTGCCACCCTTTAATACAGTTCCTCATGCTGTGGTGACCCCAACCATAAAGGACTTTTGTTGCCACTTCATAACTGATTTTGCTACTGTTATTAGTCATAGTGTAAACATCTGATCTGCAGTATATCTGAAATGAGACCCCTACGAAAGGATTGTCTGACCTCCAAAGGTGTTGCAGCCCATAGGTTGGAAAACGCTGCCTTAAGCAGATGACACTCTGGGAAAGGGACAGGTAGTTCTATGTAAAGTGTCTTTACTCTGCTATCCCTGGACTCAGTCTCTCCAGCATCTGGTAGATCCTGTATCTAAACCTGGAGAGAGGAAGCGAAGACATTGGGCAAGAAAGGAGATTGGTGGGGACTTACTAAGCACAGGCACAAATATTGGTCCTGGGCTCCAACTTGGAGCTTCCCATGGACTAAAGAGTACCGGGTTTCAACTCAGGCTATGAAGTCCTGTGAGAAATGCCCAACACAAGCTTTTTCTTTCCTATCTCTAGCTTCTGTGAATGCTGCTTGGTTGCCTCCTGACCCATATCCCTTGCCCTGTGCCTCTACTGCCTCAACCCAGGCTTAGATCCAAGGTCTGCCAGATGTTGGAGAGAATACAGAGGTAACAGAGTAAAGACACCCTACACACAGCAACCTATGCCCCATCCCTAAGTGCTCTCCACCTAAGGGTCTTCCCTTGACCAGAAGACAAGAGCCACGACATGATGAGCAATTCTCTGGACGGGTGGCAACCCTGTCTCTACACCAAAATGGAAAACAGGGAGGGCACAGGGCTGGGAAACAAGAACCCCAGTTTCCTTATCTGGTGCACCCCTGCAGAGTGTGCTCAGGCCAATTGCTACCTGTCTCTGTCACCTTTCCTGGGTAGCTATAGACAACATAACACCGGACAAAAGCATACCTCATTAATCAGGGAGTGCCTCTCAGCATAAGGGTAGATCCATCCATATCTGCATGTTTCTGTATAATTGAGGCCAAAACGGATGATGGAATTGAGATCCCACGACACTGGTATATACATGAGGCAGGTTAGAAAACTGCCATTGGGTGCTCGGGGCAGGGTCAGGTTCAGCTGCTCAGCCACTGAGAGGTTGGGACCCACTTCCAGGATCCAGCTGGTGTTACAGTAGGGTCTCTGGGCGGTGAGCATGAAGCGATCTGAGAACATGAAGAAGGACAGCAGCACGTAGGGGGTGAAGGTGAGGGCCACCAGCCTCCACTGGAATGTGCCGAACTCCCCCACGGCATCCAGGACACTGGCCAGCTTGTCATCCCTCTCGACCTCTATGGCATTCAATATGCGTAACAACATCTCCAAGGACCAGGAATGGGAGGGAAAGGAAATCTCGTGCTGGTGTGTGCTCCTGGAGTTCTGGGATCCAGATGCTGCCTTGGAATCCTGTTCTTCTCCCATCTGTTTAAGAAAGGCTGAAGTTCAGTCCCCTGTCACCATTTCCCATCATCAGATCCCAGGATGGCAGCCAAGGGACAGAAAACACCCTCTGCCTTGGATCAATGAGTACGTGGTCCCTTCCTTGCCTTCCAAAGTCTCTTAGTTGGAATAATCCATTCCTCCTGGCTCAACCATTCAATTTTCATTGCAATGGATATTTTGGATGTTTTAGAGAATGTTCTCCCTGTGAATGGCAGGAACTCTCTGACAACTCCCTCACAACGAGCTACTCACAAATCTGAGGCATCACTGGAATTTCCAAGGCAGCCGAGAACTCCAGGGACCCCTTCTTCAAATAATTAAATAAATAATGAAGTAAAATAAACACCTGAATCAGGAGCAGCAAAGGCCTGGGGGCCAAAGGCAGTGGATTGATGCCCTTACCAGAAAGCTCGGAAGCCAGGGCTGGGCTGTGAAACACCAGACGAGGGGCAGAGACAGCCGGTAACATGGGGACAAAGCGGTGCAGCAGGCCAGGCCAGGGAGGGGTGTGAGCAGTACTCAGGACACTGCCTTGGGATAGAGGAAGGAGTGGACTCTAAGCCTAACCCTATGTTTGGAGTAAAAACCCCTCCGCAGCACTAGGAAGGCTATGGGTTGGGACTGCTGCAGTTCCTTTTTCTGTGGAAACATTCTGCAAGCAGAGGCTGCAAGATTCTCAAAGACCAACGGCAAACAAAGATTGTGGCCTGAGAAGCAAGCCACTATGAGATGACAATAGCTCACAGTCCAGAGGGTGAACTTCTAAGTATAAGAAGGGGTAAAAGATTGTTTGAAATAAAAACACTAGAAGGGAAGTTAGATAAATAGATTCAATCCAGAGACTTAGCTAGCTGGAATGTGCAGCTAGTACGTGGGACAGGAATAAGATTTGGTAGGTGAACGGTGGCATGGGTCTAAGCAGAAATTCTAAAGAGAAACAGAAAAGGCAATACAGAAACATTTTTTCTCAAAATTAAAAACCATAAATCAATACATTTAGGAAACCCAATGCTTCTCTCAAGCACAATGGCAGTAATGGCTTTGGGACCCCAGGAGCAAGGAAGGATGCTGAAGCACAGCCAAAGGAGAGTGAAGAGCACAGCCAGCCTGGATGTGGGGAGTGAAGAACCAGGGTAGAATAAAGATGTGCGTTGCCAATTGGGAACTAAGCAGGCACAGAAGCAACATGCCTAATCTGATGGAATTGACAAAAGATCTCAGGGAGACCGCCTGAGATGCAAACACAGGTCAATCAAAATGACAAGCCTGTACAAGAATTTTCAAATATGGATTGTTCTAAGAAATGAGGGGACTGTCAAACTCTGGAAGAGAGAGAGAAAAAGGACGGTGGGGTGGCAGACATGGCCCAATGGTAAGAGCACACGCGGCTTTTGCAAAGGATTGGTGTTCAGTTCCCAGCATCCATATCAGGTGGCTCACAACCACCTGGAGTTCTAGCTCCAGGGGATCCGATGACCTCTTCTGGCCTCCAAGGGTGTGTGTGTGTATGCGCATGTGCACGCGTGTGTGCATGCGTGTGTGCGTACGTGTGTGCGTGTGTCTATGTGTGTGTACATATGCTAGTTGGGAGGGGAAGGCACCTATATTTTTCAGCGCTTCCTGTGACTGAGAAAGCATGCAGGGTGGCTTTGGAGCTACCCTTGCCTAATACAGATTTAACAGTTGCTTCAATGGGTGGATAAATGTTTACTAAAGGGAAAACATTTCAATTCAGAAAAAAAAAAAACAGGAAGGAGACACACAAGCAAATTCAGTAACCATAAGTGGAAAAATGAGCTCAAATTCATTGTCAAAACTTATCAAGCCGTACTGTTTCTGAGGACTGTGGCGCTTTCAAGAGCTGGAGTTCAGCTGGTGCAAGGAGGGCACGAGGGTCAAATACTTGAAGGTTGTAGCCGGACCCCTAGTTCTAGCTGCCGTCTGCTGCAGGCCTAGAGCACCGTGGTTAGCCAACGCCACCTGCTCCACCGTGCCTTTCCCACCACAGTGGCCTAGAAGCTCTCAACCCTTGACCAAAACAAACCTTTCTTCCTTTAAGTGGTTTCTTTCAGCTATTTGGCCACTGTGACACAAGTGATCTGCCTGCCTATCTATCATCAATCTGTCTGTCTGTCTATCTATCTATCTATCTATCTATCTATCTATCTATCTATCATCAATCTATCTGTCTGTCTGTCTGTCTGTCTATCTATCTATCTATTTATCTATCTGTCTATCTATCTATCATCTATCTATCTATTTATCTATCTGTCTGTCTATCTATCATCAATCTATCTATCTGTCTATCTAGCTATCATCAATCTATCTATCTGTCTATCTATCATTAATCTATCTATCTATCATCTATCTATCTATTTATCTGTCTATCTATCTATCTATCATCAATCTATCTATCTATCTATCATCAATCTATCTATCTATCATCAATCTATCTATCTATCATCAATCTATCTATCTATTTATCTGTCTATCTATCTATCTATCCATCACCTAGCTAGCTAGCTATCCACCACCTACCTACCTACCTATCTATCTATCATCATCTATTTGTATCTATAACTTATTATCAATCATCTATCAACCATGTATTCATCTATCATCAATCTATATATTACCTATCACCTATCTATATATCATCTGTCATCTATAATTAATCTGTCTACCTATCATCTATAATTTATATATCTATCACCTATCGTCTATCTATAATTTATCTATCACCTATCTATCTTCTATCTATATCTGTACAGTAGACTATCACTCAGACATTAAAGACCAACATTTTGTCATTTGTAGAAACATGGACAGAATGCTGGGCCGTGATGGCACACGCCTTTAATCTCAGCACTTGGGAGGCAGAGGCAGGCGGATCTCTGTAAGTTCGAGGCCAGACTGATCTACAGAGTTAGTTAGAGGACAGGCTCCAAAGCTACAAAGGAACTCTGTCTCAAAAAACCAAAAAAAAAAAAAGTAAGAAAAAAGAAAAACATGGATAGAAGAGGCGGGCATTCTGCTGAGTGAAATAAGTCATATACACAAAGACAAATATCCTGTGTTCTCATCTGTGTGGAAGATAAAGTTGATCTCAAAGAAATAAGTAGTGGCTTACCAGAGCCTTGGCAGGCCAGGGGCAGGGGTGGAGAGATGATAGTTAATAGGAAGAGGGGTATAGCTGGATTGAAGAATAATACCATCTGATGCTCTGTAGCACAGCAGAATAAATATGGTGGACAACAATCAATTGACTATTCCAAAGTAGCCAATAGGATTTTGAATATTCCCAACGCTAAGAAATAATGCTATGTCTGAGATAGCAGATATGTTAATGACTGGCCTGATCATTTCCTATTGCATACATGTTTTAAAGTGCTATACTGTACTCTATAAACACACATAACTACTATGCATTAATTAAAATGTTAATAAAATAAGTTAAAAATAAAAGAGAAATATTAAATCCATGCTATTGTTTTAAAAGGGTTGTAAGCATTTCCCAATGTTCTTGGAGCGTACCTTGTTTATGTCTTCTGGGCTGTCATAGGAAGTCACCTTGGTCCTCCCCTCTTACTGAAATGTCTCGACGTAGATGACAATTTGGTCACCCTGTAAGAAGACACATTTAAGGCACAAGGACAAGAAAAGGCAGAGAGTAAAGGGATAGGAACATTGTATTTGCTGCAGTAATCTAAAGGAAGTTGATACAGCTAAATTACTCAGATAAATGCTAAAGGAACCAGAGGGGCAGCTCAGCAGTTATGAGAACTGGCTGTTAATGCAGAGGCTTCAGGTTTGGTTCCCAGCATCCACCTGGCAGTTGCAACCATCTGTAAGTCCAGTCCCAGGGGATCTGACACCCTTGTTTGGCCTCTGTGGGCGCTGCACACATATGGAAGGCGCACACACATATGGAAGGCGCACAGACACATATGGAAGGCGTACACACATATGGAAGGCACACACATATGGAAGGCACACACATATGGAAGGCACACACATATGGAAGGCACACACATATGGAAGGCACACACATATGGAAGGCGCACACACATATGGAAGGC
>PVIU01018892.1:0-37855 GCA_004026605.1 Ondatra zibethicus
CTGAAACTCTTCTCTTTAGCCTCAGGCAGGCTCTTTGGACAAGGGAAAAATCAGTCACATTCTTCACCAAAATATCATAACAATCTCTAGACAACATATGAAAATTCTTCTCCTCTGAAACCGCTTGAGCCAGCCCCCCACAGCTCAAATCACTCCACACCACTGTCGTCCATACTCCTCCTGGTATGGCCTACTTAGCAATGAAAAGATTTCCACTGCTTTTCTAACCCAAACTTCCAAAGTCCAAATTCCTCCAAACAAAAGTATGGTCAGGTCTATCACAGCAACACTCAAGGCCTTGGTACCAACTGCTGTCTTAGTTAGGGTTTCTTTGCTGTGAAGAGACATTATGACCGTGGCAACTCTTATAAAGGAAAACATTTAATAGAGTGGCTTACAGTTTCAGAGGTTGAGTTCATTGTCATTGAAGAGTTCAGGAATAGAATATAGAAAATAAAGGGTTTGGTCCAGGAATATAGAAATATAAAATTGTAAATCCAAATACATTTTGGAAGAAAAAAACCTGGCAGCTACTGCTAACCTTTAACAAATACTTTCTGCCTGAAGAACAGACATCCTCACAACCACTATAGTCAGTGATAAACTTTTAACAGTTTTCTTCTGCCTCCCAGCTTCCCAGATAGGCAGGTACTGTGAACGAAGGTTAGCTTCTAACTATTGCCTCTATGGGACCCTTTGCTCGTATTCCTTTAATTTTCAACTGTCCAGCTATGTGACTCTACTCTCTGTCTTGCATTCTTTCAAGAACAGGGAAAAGCAGCTGTGCCAGCCATAGGCGATTCCAAACATCCTAAGCTAACATTCTAATGTCCTACAACTTAAAATTTAAACTTAAATGTAATGTGACTTTAAGCCTGACCTCAAGGATGTAAAAGCTCTTTGACCCACACCTGGTGCTTGATTTTAGTATAAGAGGAGGCCCCAAACCAGCCACCATGGTCACAATTTCAGAAGCCCAATCTCTGTCTGTGGTCACAGGTATAGCTGATAAGTTTTGTGTGCCCCGTGGTGATTTTTCTTTCTTTTTCTGGAATAAAGCTTGCTTCTGGTTTAATAGTCTTTGGTGGCCTATACCCCATCATTGTGCGACCCCAGCAATCATAATGATGTTACATGGTGGTGTGTAGGTAGACATGGTGCTGGAACTGAGAGTTCTACATCTTGTTTCCACAGGCAACAGGAAGTGATGTGTCTCACTGCTTGTGACTTGAACATATATGAAACCTCAAAGCCCACCTATACAATGACACACTTCCTCCAACAAGGCCACACCTACTCCAACAATTCCACACTTCTTAGTAGTGCCACTCCCTTTGGGGGCCATTTTCTTTCAAACCACCACGACTACCCAATACCATAATTTCTGCTTCCCTTCTAAAATAGCAGTTCTTAACCTGTAGGTCTTGACTCCATGGGGGAAGGCAGCATACCAGATATCCTGCATGTCAGATATTTACATTACGATTTATAACAATAGCAAAATTATAGTTATGAAGTAGCAACAGAATAATTTTGTGGTTGGGGTGGTCACTGTAATGTGAGGAACTGTATTAAAACGCTGTAACATTAGGAAGTTTGAGGACCACTGCTCTGGAAGCTTTACACATTATTATTGTATATTTGATTACCAAACCCAATTTATTTCATGTAAAATATAGAAGAAAATATCTTCAAATATTTTCAAATTCCAAAATAATTACCAAAATTCATTTCCTCATATGACTCCTTAATAAATCTTTTAAATTCTGACAGTACAAAAAGGAATGGCTTTGTCATGAACCTTGCCTACGTGACTGTCGTCCACGAGACATGAGCACAGCTGGAGCTTCACCACTGTGCCTCCTCTACTCGGCACTCAATAAGTAGCTGTGCTCGTCTCCAGGAAGAGAAACAATATTCTGTTTTTTATTTTTAATTCCCTGCTTCTCTTAAAATTTGACCTCTAAAGTGTTCAATCCTACAGAACATAATTAACATTGACTGCCATTTTTATTTTATATACAGTGGACTCTGTATATTTTTAATTAATATTTTTGCTTATTATAATAGATTTTTATATGTGCATTTTGTTGCATGCAGTTCGAATTCCTTTATTTTCCTTACAACATGTTATTCTACTGAGTGGTTATATATACACATATATGTACATATATACATATATAATTTGGTTTTTAATTTTTGACACTGATAAACAGTTGGCATTATGAAGTATGCTGGTACAAATGCTTTTGTGTAGAACTCTACACAGACCTCTGTGGGTTATATACCCAAGAATGGAATTTCTGAGTCATAGGTTAAAGGGATATTAAATTTTAGCTAATAATTCCAAACCATACTTCAACTGATTATACTGATTTACAGTCTCATTAGGACAGAAAAGTGGTAAATAACCCACATTTTTGCCAACATTCAGTTCTGTGTGTTTTTTAAAACATGTATCTGAGTTCCTGTGTGGGCAGCTACTTTTTCTTGTGACTTTAATTTTTAATTTTTTTATTGCTAGTTACACTGGGTACTAGCTTTGTTTTTGTTCAAGTATTTATTAGCTATTCCAATGTTTTCTTCTTGGAAGTACATTCTTAGAGTCAACCCGTGTTTGTGGACTGCTCAGAGATTTTTCTCTGTCATCTATATTATTATTTAGGTTAAATTTGTTGAAAATGTCTTTCCAAACTCTGCATCTTCATTGCATTCTCTCATAATGCCTTTAGCGGAAGGGGAATTTTGATTTTAATATACTCCAGGCACCAATATTTCTTTGCTTTTCCAATGCCATGCTCAAAGTCCACCCCTAAATTCTAGTTAATTTTTAGAAGTTTCATTTATTAATGCCATGTATTTGAATCTATAGTATAGCTGTAGTAGATTAATATTTCTTTGGGATTATTTGAAAATAGTTGAACCTGTTTTATAGCACAGATATTTCGGTTGACTAACAGACTATGATTCCCTAAATTAGAAGTTTGCCTTAAGACAATATTAATCATTATAGGTAAAAATAAATATCTTATACAATCAGCATTATCATCTTTTTAGAAGATTTTGATGATTCTTTATAAATGAATATGCATACCAATTTGGGAGTTATTTTGGCAAATTCGAATCAGTAGCTGTATAAATTCTGTAGATAAGTTTTCACAGTCTTGATATCTTAATAATACTGTATTGACATTTAATTTATGAACCCAGTTCCTTTGTCTATTCATTGGATGTTTGGTTTCTCACAATATTTTTTTAGTTTTCTTTATAGTTATCTTATGCAGTTTTGATATCGTTAGTTACAGGGACTTCTTGTATCTTTTTAGAGATACCAATTCTGCTTCATCTTTAATCCTGTGAAGACTTGAATGTAGTAGGACCAGTAACAAAGCTGGTACTGAGAACAATTCATCTTGTCTTGCATGACAGCTGCTTTTCTGAGTCCCAGAAAATTCATGGCTTAAACTCCGACAGCATGGAGAGCCTAACACTGGAGGAAAATGCCGTCAGCAGTTGATGTGAGAGTGGGGAGGTCACTTCCATGGGGAAGGGAAACCTCTTCAACTGATGAAGAGGATCTTTCGAAGTGAGGTTTGGGGTTCAATTTGTATTGCAATTTAGCCAGCAGCAGGAGGATATTTTGTGTTTGACTTTCAGCTGTCTCAGCCTGCTCCTGGCCCCAGCTCAGCTATAAGAGATTAGGGTCTCTTTCAGGGAGCACACAGATGGGTGCAGATCTTTTTTTCTGTGAAGCTTACCTAAACTGAAGGTTGTTAATTGCTTTGCTCAGTCTATAGATTTAAATGGTGATTTTAAAGGGATATACACTCCCAAGATAATATTTAACCAAACCCCTTGCATTTCATGTCCCAGTAGACCTGACATTTGTCGTTAGTAATTCTCTATATCTTCTTATTGGTGTTTAACCACCACCCCCACTCCTGCCACAATGATATAAAATCAGCTTGCAGCTTCTAGTGGTAATTTTCTTTCTCCTTCTAATCACTGAGAGAGAGGGGTGAGAGAGCCCACAAAGCAAGAGTTTTGCTTCTCTGTATGGTAATTTATTCACTCTTCATACTTCCATCCTCTCTTGTTAGGTGCATTTGAGTTAGAATCATTATTTTTCTGTGTTGCTATTCAATTCACATTTTTAAATCGATGTCTAATCTGTTATCCAACGAATTTTACTTTGGTTATTTTTAACCTTAAAAAAAATCTCATTTTGTCATTTATTCTAGGCCTCTGCTGAAAGTTTTCCTTATTTATTTGAAAAATTTCACATTTATTTATTCATGTATTTACTTATTGGCAGGGACATAAATGTACAACAAAACACTTGTGGGGATCAGAGTACAACTAGCGTGAATCAGTTCTTTCCTTCTGCTTCCAGTCTCCTGGGGATGGAATTCAGGCTGTTCTGTTTGGCAGCAAGTGCCTTTACCCACTCAGACATCTTGCTAACCCTCTTATTTTTATTTTTGTAAAAAAATCATGTTTTTTTTGTTTGCCTATGTACATGTGTGGTACACATACATATATGTACACATGTTTGCATATGTGGGAGTACATGCTTGTGTGTGTGTGACACTGGGTGTCTGCCTTGATTGGTCTCCATATTATATATTGAAGTTGGTCTCTCACTCGAACAAAGAACTGCGAGTTAGCCCAGTTGACTAGCTTACATCAGTCATGTCCTGTCTCTTTCTCTTCTATATACTGGGATTATAGGCAGACTTCCATGTTTTCCCCGCATTTTCACCAGTGCTAAGGATCCAAATTCTGATCCTCACAATTATATGACAAACATGTTGCTTGTTGAGCATCTCCCTGGCTCCAAGAGTGTTTACTTGAAAGTTTGATAGCTTGACAATTTCTGTGTCTTCTTGGCTGGCTGGCTTCTGCTCTCTATAGTTTTTTTTTTTGCGTCTATTTAGAATATTTTGCTTCTTCTATTGCTTACTTCTGGTGGTTTGAATAGGAATGATCACCATAGACTCATGTGTTTGAATGCTTGGTCTGTAGGGAGTGGCACTATTAGGAGGTGTGACCTTGTTGGAGTAAGTGTGGCTTTGTTGGAGGAAGTGTATCACTGTGGAAGCAGGCTTTGAGGTCTTCCATGTTCAAACTATGCCCAGCATGATTGACAATCTCTCTTCCTGCTGTCTTCAGATCAAGATGTAGAACTCTCAGCTCCTTCCCTGGCACCATGACTCCTTGCACAATGCCCGCCTGCCATGACAATAATAGACTATAGTTTTGGAACTATAAGCCAGCCCTAATTAAGTGTTTCTTTTATAAAAAATGCTGTGGTCATGGTGCTTCTTTGCAGCAATAGCAACCCTAACTATGACACTACACTTGTTTTTACACTGTACATTGTATTTATAAAATATTGGTCTATGCTAAAATTATCGTAATAATTGACAGCCAATACTTTTATACTTTTTGTAGAAGGAACTTATGCTTATTTCACCCAGAGTCTTGATGTATTAAGATTTCAACATCTTAATTCCATTTCAAGGAGAGCTGGATGCCAGTGCAGAGAGGTTATCTTTGTCAGATTTCTCACAATCAAGAGTGACTTTAAGATTTCTTAGCTAAAAACTATGAGGTCAGGGGCTACTTGTGGCTTGGTAAGTCTCAGAGTGAATTTATGAATATCTTCAACCTAGGTTATTCTTAACAATGCTTCTGAAATTGACTAAAGCCCCCACTTAAAAAGCAATGCCTATGACAGCTTTTACTTCCTGGATTTCTGCTCTCCTGTCTATAAAATAGAGACCTATTTTCTACCTATGGGTTCCCTGATTTTGTTGTTGTTGGTTTGTCTTAAGACTATTGTGACTTTTTATCTCCTACATTAGAGGAAATTGCTTCACATTTCTTGATCTATTAACACACTGGTTTTCTTCATGTCAATTCAAATCCATTTTGTTTTTATTTGTCTTCCCCACCAAAATGCTAGCTTCATAGTGGGGACTCGGATTGCATTCAGTCATGTACCACAAGATCCTAGAACTGTCTCCAAATCACTGTAGGTGGTCAGTGATAGTCAATTAAGGAATTGAATGGGTGCATATTTCACAGTAATGAAGAATGTTCTCCGTGACAATCTACACCTGAAAATATGATTTTGCATAAGTGACTACACTTGATGATTTCTGCACTTGCGGGATATTAGGAGTCCCTTTGTCAGGTGAAGAAGCTACATTCAAAAAGAACATGAACAACACATGGTTTCACAGATTATATATTTCAGCTTCAGCAATCTTCTCTTATCCACAGGGGATACAATCCACATTTCCAGTGGCTGCTTGTAATTTTACATCATCTTCAGCCCTTTGTATAGTTTTCCTTATGCATACACATTTATAATAATTTGATTTATAAAATAGAAATAATAAGACTAAGTCTAACTAAATAAAGTCCATTAAAATAATTTTCTTTATCTCTTAAAATAAAATATTTTATTTTTCTTTTATTGAAATTATTTTTCTCAAATAATATATACTGATTATGATTTTGCCTCCCTTTACTCCACCAAGAACCCCCACTTACACATCCCCTTCCATCTGGATCCACTCCCTTTCTGCCTCCCATTAGAAAACAAACAGGCTTTTAAGGATAATAATAAAGTAAAATAAAATATAATAAGATAAAACAAACAAATAGAAACCTATTAGAATTAGACAAAATAAACAAACAGAAGGAAAAGAGCGAAAGAGAAGGTGCAAGAATCATTGACCCACTCATGTCCACTCAGAAACCCCATGAAAACACTAATATATGTGCCAAGGAGCTGTGCAGACATGTGCAGGCCCTATACATGCTGTCTTAGTCTCGGTGAGTTCCCACGAGCTCTGATAGTGTTGATTTAGAGGGTCTTGTTTTCTTGGTGTCCTTCATCCCCCTCTGGCTCTTACACTCTTTCTGCTTCCTCTTCTGTGAGGTTCCCTGAGCCCTGAGGGGAGGGATTTGATTCAGACATTCCATTTAGGGCAATGTGTTCTAAGATCTCTCAACTCTCTGTATTATGTTTGGCTGTGAGTCTCTGTATTTGTTCCAATCTGCTGCTGTAGGAGGAAGCTTATTTAATGATGACTGAGCAAAGCACTGATCTGTAGCATGAAGGCCTGGTTGGTTTCTGTCCTTCCAACAGGTCCCACAGTCATTAGGTCCCAAAGAATCACACAGAGGTCTCCATAAGTTACAAACTGATTGGCCCATTAGCTCAGGCTTCTTATTAGCTCTTGTAGCTTATATTAACCCATTATCCTTATCTATGTTAGCCACATGGCTAGGTACCTTTATCATTGGGGCAGGTCACATCCTGCTTCTTAGGTGGTCTGTGCAGGAATGCCGAGAGAGCTTCCTGCTTCCCAGAATTCTATTCTCCTTGCGCCACCTCTACTTCCTGTCTGGTTGTCCCACCTATACATCCTGGCTAATGGCCAATCAGTGTTTATTTAAATCATGATTGACAGAATACAGACAATTCTCCTGCACCACTTCCCCCTCTTTTTTTTTTAAACAAAGAAAAATATCCATAGTCCATTTTTAGGAATGTGGATGTAGTATTCCAGGCTACGTCCAGCTGGTTGGGGGTGCTGATAATCTTATGGGGACTTAAAGAAAATTTAGAGTTATGATCAAGTCCTGCCTGGAGTATCCTGTGAGGCTTGATCATCTCAGGCAGCAGTCTTGAATCTGTTCTGGATGTAGAACTCAGACGTCCGGGCCATCTGTTCCTGCCGGAGATTTCTCAGGTGGTCTTCCTTGACCAAACCTGATTTTTCTTAACTCAGAATGAATCCACAGCCTCTCGTTTCCTGGAAACAAAAGCAAAATCTCTTCTCCAAAGTAATATACCTTTTGACTTCAATTTTGAAGTCAAGGTATTTTCAAAATACCTATCTTGGATTAATTCAGCAGCATTTATAAGCACATATCTTTTAGCAGCTGTTTCTCCTTCCTCAGCATTCAAACAATTCAAACAGAGCATAATAGCATACAGTATCAAGATTCTCTGTGTATTTTCCATCTTTATGTGGCTTTATTTTAACCTCTATTTCTTTTATTTTTACTTTTAACTTTTGGCTTTTTGAGACAGGTTCTCTGTGTATCTTTTTCCTGAACTCCCTCTGTAGACCAGGCTATCTTTGAAATCACAGAGATCTGCCTGTCTCTGCCTCCCCAGTGCTGGGATTAAAGGTGTGTGCTACCACACCTTGAAGTCACAGAGGTCAATCTACCTCTGCCTCCCAAGTGTTGGGATTAAAGGTGTGTACCACCACACCCAACTACTCTCTTTCTTTCTTTTTTATTTTAAGAACTTTAACCTTTAGCATGCATATATTTTTAACACACTATAAATCATTTAGAGGTTTTCTTTGTCTTTGAATCTATCTTTACTCTATCTCTCTCTTTTTCTGACTATACAGGTCTTTAATTTATCAAGCAATATGGGTAGGATAAAAGCCGTGGCTTTGAAGGCTGGATCCAGCCCATTTTTTAGCTTTCTGCGATTCTAGCCTCATGGCTGAGGTACTGGTCAGAGCCATGTTTATTGCCACAACTCTATGGCATTTCAAGGTCCTTGCCAGCAAGCAAGTTGCTGCATTCAGCTCACAAACCACAATCAAATGCTCCATAGTCAGATCACCTGCCTGAAAGAGTCAGAGTTTGCCCTGGCAGGACAACCCAGAAAGCCGGCATTTTAAAACAGCACAGCTTTTTTCCTGCTACAGCTGAAAACCGAAAAGCATGTGGTTGGCTTTTCATCAACACCATTTAAGTGTTTCTTGGCAGAACCTCTTAAAAGAGCTGCAAGGCTTTGTAGCTAAAGCTGAGTGAGGAAGCCTCTCTTAGATGAGAGCGCTTGCTTGCCTCTAACAAGCAGAGCAGACCTGAGAAATTGCTGCTACCAAGAAAACATGCTTTACTTTATTCTTTCCCAAGCTTTCTCAAGCTTTCTGTGGATGCAGTTATCCACGTGGACGCCATTCTGTAGCATGAGGGCCAGGCTGCTTGTTGGGGTTTCTGTCCTGCCTGGTCCCCCAGCCATTTAGTCCCAGAGAAAAATCACGCAGAGAGTCTACATTAGGTTATAAACTGATACATTTTATTATACATTAATTCATTAGCTCAGGCTTCGTATTAGCTCTGATAACTTATATAGCCCATTATTCTTATCTATGTTAGCCATATGGCTCAGTACCTTTCTCAGCGGGGCAGGTCACATCCTGCTTCTTCGGTGGTCTGTGCAGGAATGCCGAGAGAGCTTCCTGCTTCCCAGAATTCTATTCTCCTTGCCCCATCTCTACTTCCTGTCTGGTTGTCCCACCTATACATCCTGGCTAATGGCCAATCAGCATTTATTTAAATCATGATTGACAGAATACAGACAATTCTTCCCGCACCCTGATCTATGAGTATAAGAATGCCATTTTATTCTAATTATTATTATTATTATAAAATAACAGTATTTTGTTTTACCCTAGATCCATGGGCTATCTAGTCTTACATTCTTGGTCACCCAAGTGTTGGATATAGGTTCCATCTCATAAAGTGGCCCTTAAGTAATATCAGATATTGGTTGGTCATTCCCACAAGCTTTATGCCACCATTGTCCTAACATAACCTGCAAGCAGGACACCATTGTAGAACAAAGGGTTTGTGACTGGGTTGGTGTTTACAATTCTTATTTGGTAGCATTACAGAATAACTTCCTATACCAAAGATACTAGCATGAAGGGATGTAGGCTCTATCTAGATGCCAGCTCGACTTTTCTATGTTCAGTGACTTACATGAGTGTTGTTTTTAGCAATGGGGCTTTGCTTTCAGTTTGTGGAGAACAGCTATAGTCTTGTCAACAGCCTGGGTGGTTTGGGGGGCATCCCATAAGATCCCTTTGCCCCAAATCTCAAAGACATGTCCAGCTGGGACTGTCTTCTCCATCATTTGGCAATTTTAGTAAGAAAGCCTGCATGCATGTATATATTTTAGGAAGCTTCTACAGTATTAGGTTTCAAATGGCTCTTAATTTTAGCTGTCTTTCCTCATATTTCCTCCCTTGCACCCTTCTTTCCTTCCCCATCCACTAGATCCTCCTATATCAATTACTCCCCCAACCATTTGTAACTATTTTTATTCCCTAGAGAGATCTATCTTTCCCCACCTGTTTCCATATTCTGTAACTAACCTCTGTGGTTCTATGAATTGTAACTTGGTTACCATTGACTTAACAGCTAATATCCACATTGAACCAAATACATACCATATTTGTCTTTCTGAATCTGGGTACCTCACTCTGTGTCTTAGCTTGGGTTTCTATTGCTGTGAAGAGACACCATGACCATGGCAACTCTTATAAAGGAAAATATTTAATTGAGGCTGGCTTACAGTTTAGAGATTTAGTCCATTGTCATAAAAACATGGTGGCATGCAGGCAGACATAGCGCTGGAGAAAGAAACAAGGTTTTAACATCTGGATCAGTAGGCAACAGGAAGAGAGAATACTCGGTCTGGCTTGATCATCTTAAACCTCAAAGCCTGCTTGCAGTGATATACTTCCTCTAACAAGGCCACATTTATTCTAACAAGGTCATACCTCCTAATAGTGCCACTCCCTAAGACCCTAATGGGGGCATTTTCATTGAAACCACCATACTCTGGGTGATTTTTTTCTAGTTACATCTATTTATCTGCAAATTACATGCAATCATGAAATTTGCAATTTTTTAATGACTGAGGAATACTCCATTGTTTCAATGTACCACATTTTCTTTATCCTTTATCTGCTGAGGGAGATCTAGGTTGTTTCCAATTTCTGGCTATTATGAAGACAGCAACAATGAACATTGTTGATCAAGTGTCTCTGTGGTCGAATAAAGCCTCCTTTGGGTATATGTGGAAGAGTGATACAGCTGGATCTTGAAGTAGATCAGTTTCCATCTTACTGAGGAATTCTACCACACTGATTTCCATAGTGGCTGTATAAGTTGGCCCTCCCAGCAACAATGAGTGGATTTTCCCTTTACTTCACATTGTTACCAGTATGAACTTTCACTTATTGTATTGATCTTAGTCATTCTGTCAGGTGTAAGATGAAATCTCAAAGTAGCTTCGATTTGCATTTCCCAGATGGCAAAGGATGTTGAACATGTCTTTAAGTGCTTCTCTGCCATTTGAGTTTCCTCTGTTAAGAATTTTTTCTTTAAGTCTGTATACAATTTTTAATAAGGTTATTTGTTTTCTTGATATCTAATATATTTTAGATGAAAGACCTGTATTGGATGTGTAGTTGGTAAAAATATTGCTCTATTCTATTGGCTGCTACTTCATCCCTCTGAAGGCATCTTTGCTGTGTAGGAGTTTTTCAGTTTCGTAAGGTCCTACTTATTAATTGTTGATCTGAGTGCCTGTGCTAGCGGTCTCTCTTCAGAAAGTCTTTTCCTGACCTGTGTTCATGACTATTTCCCACTTCCCACTTCTCTATCAGGTTCAGTGTATCTGGTTTCACGTTGAGTTCTTTGATCCATCTGGAGTTGTGTTTTGTGTCGGGTATTAAGTATGGTCTGTTTGGATGTTTGGATTCTCCTACATGCAGCCATCCAGCATGACAAGCACAAGCACTGTTTGTTGAAGGTTTCTGTGTGTGTGTGTATGTGTGTGTGTTTGTACAATGAGTATTTCTAGCCTTTTTTTTTTAATCAAAAATAGATGTTCATGGGTGTGTGGATTTTTGTCTGGATCTTCAATTTGATTCAACTGACCAATGTGTCTTTTTTGTGCCAATATCATGCTGTTTTTATTACTGTAGCTTGAAATCTGGAATGGTGTTACCTCCAGGAGTTGTTTAATTATTCAGGGTGGTTTAAACTATCCTGTTTTGATTTGTGTGTGTGCGTGTGTGTTTCCAGGCAAAATTCAAAATTATCACTTCAAGGTCTGTGAAGAATTGTGTTGGAAGTTTGTTCAGGATCATATTATATCTGTAGCTTGCTCCAGGTGGGATGCTCATTTTTATTGTTATTCCTAGTGATCCATGAGCATGGGAGATCTTTCCATCTTCTGACCTCTTCTTCAATATCGTAAAGTTTTTATCATACAAGTCTTTCACTTGTTTGGTTAGAGTTACCTCAAAATATTTTATATTATTTGAGGTTGCTGTGGAAGGTGGTATTTCTAGTATTTCTTTCTCAGTCTGTTTGTTAGGGAAGCTATTGATTTTTTGCGAGTTAATCTTGTATCCAGCTACTTTGCTGAAAGACTTTATCAGCTGTAAGGGTTTCCTGGTAGAATTTTGGGGTCATTTATGTACTCTCTTTTCAATTTTTACCCCTTGATCTCTTTCAGTTCTTTTACGGCTCTAGCTAAGACTTTAAGTACTATATTGTCAAAGTGTTACTGTTTCTCAATGTATTTTCTAACAAATACTGAAAACAGGAAAGGCAGTCATACAATGTAGGGGGTTTGCTGCCCAATTAAGAGTGCTCTGCCGGGCATCTTGGTCTGCATATATGTATTTGATGTCAGTGGAATGGTCAGCAAATGCCACCTGAAGCATGGAGGGTGCTTATCTCTGGCCATTTCTTCTCTTAGGGCACTTCTAAAAGCATAACAAATTCTTTACTGTTTTTCAGTAAATCAGAGGAAATGTTTCTAGCTGATTGGCCACATCCAGTTCTTGGAGAAGACCTATCAGTGCTTAGGAGCCAGAAAGGAGCACTGAAGTTGTTAGGTCCTTCTTTCACCTAAGGTGACACCAATTTGTTCCATTGAACAGATCAAACCTAAAAACATTGAATAATAGAAATTATATTGAAGATCATATTCAGTAATTTCCCCCTGTATTTCAAAGATTATGTCCTTGGTAAACAAGCTCTAAATACCCGAGAGATAAGCACACGTTCATAGCTGACTGAAAGAATTTATCATCATCCAGGTCCTGTGGGGAAAATTTTCTTACTAACCCATTCATAATATCATCTATGATGAGGGACTGTATTGTTACAGAGCCACCTTGATGATAAAATTCTTGAATAATTTGACATTATGTTGTAAGTGAGGTTTCTGTTCCATGAAATGGAAATTTTTATACGCATATTTTCTCACATGTGCTCATATAGTTAGTTTATACTGTTAGATATAAAAGTTTATCTGGAATTTTAAGACCTGTGTTATTTAATTTTAAGCTATTTTTGAACTTTGAATTAATTTATTATTTGAATAACATTACCATTTCTCCTAAATAAATGCAAACAGCTGTCCTTTAAAAGTGTATGATCATTATGTGCATTGTTTTGACTCCTTGATTTTTATTTAAATATAATTTTTATATAGAGATTCTGATCTTTTAATAGTAGGGATATTGCCTCTTCTTACCCACTTCCATTTTTGCTCCTTTATCTTATTTATAGCATCTTTTTTTGTGTAGAAACTTAGTCTTTATTGTTGTTATATAAAATTTCAACAATTTTAGATATTGATTTATTTCTGTTTTTATGCTTAGAACAGCTAGATCACTACTATATATAACCATATATATAACATATATATGTATCATTGTAGTAAATAATTTAGCTTAACTTTAACTTTGATTTTAGAGAAAGTTTTGATTTGTGTTTTCCAAATAGATGTTTTTCCAGAGAAAATTAAATAATTAATATTTCCTTTATGTTAGAAAAATATTTTCTAATTTTCTTTTTCAATTCTGTTCTGTTATAATGTATGCTAATATGTTTAAATTATATTTATAATATGTTGTAAACTCCAGTAATGACACACCACCCTAGTCAGGATTTCTATGGCTGTGATAAAACACCATGGCCAAAGGCAACTTGGGGAAGAAGGGATATATTTCACCTCTTAGCCCCTTACTGAATGCAGTCAGGGAACAACCTTGAGACAGGAACTGAAGCAAAAGGTTATGGAGGAGTGGTGTTTCTGACTTCCTCCTCATGGTTTGCTCAGCCTATTTGTTTTCCTAAATACTCTCCCTAGGGGTAGCACCGTCTTCCATGAGCTGGGTGCTACCACATTGATAATTAATCAAGAAAATGCACTGCAGACTTGTCAATAGGCCAATCTTGTGGGGGCATTTTCTCAGTTGATAGTCTCTCTTCCCAAATGACTATAGCTTGTGTCAGGTTGACACAAAATCAAAAAGCACAACATTTCCCCTCCACTGAAGCTTACATGACTTGGCAGTGCATCTCCAATACAGTTTTGTCAAGATAAAAGGAATCATTTATTCCTAGTGTGAAAAATCTATGGATTCACATTGTAGTATACATAGGGAAGAAATCCCAGGAATCCCAGGAAGAATTGTCCAGTGGAGGATTATGGAATGGTAAATAATTAGCTGAAGTGTCCAAATGAGTGTAGCACCAGGAGAGCATTCATTCGTTTGCCTCAGATACAAATTGATGCTTAACACTAGCGTGCTACAAAAGCTATGATTAAGACTAGAGTCTAGTTCCAAAGTGTGATTGGCACAATCAGACTCCATATGTCCAATTAAGATACTCAGAAGCAAAACTCATCAGAGTCATATTATGCACACAGCCAATTGCTGAGTGATATTCTTCTTCTATATCTTTCTAGTGTATAACTGGCTTGAAGGAGTAAATAGGATGAACTCATTTAAATCTCAAATGTTCTCATTCTTGAAAAAGTGTAGACAGGCTGGGGGTGATGCTCAGAAAGCCAAGAAGTTCACATAACACACACACACACACACACCCTACACACACTCACCAAAACCATGCACACATGTGTGCACATATATATACAATTATATACATACATGTTTTGAAATTAATTTATTATAATGGGTCACTGAGATAACATAGTGGAAAAATTACTTGCTGCGCCAGCCTCTAAAACTGACCTACTATAATCATAGAAGCTTGTTTTGTAGGAATGGTCCACTTTTACTGCTCTGATTCTAAGAAAGGCACATTGCACAACAACTAGATATTTGCAATATTGGATTGTGTTTTGGGGATTACACCATTACTGTGTGTTTTCTACTAAGAAATGTATGAAGTACCCACTATATGCCAAACATTTATATGAATAAACATTGATATGATATAGTATCCTTTCTCATATCTCATTAAAATAAAATGTTATTAAATTTAATCCAGATTAAAATAAAAATTATCTTATAGTTCTAGTCTGTTCATGCAAACAATTGAGATATCCTCAGTGTGATAAGAGATGTGAGGGGAGGGGAAAACATTCAAAGCTCACACAGAGTGTGAGCCATCTTGGGGAGGGACAGGAAAGATGAAGATGAAGTCAAGGAAGGTTCATTGATTGATGTTGCCTGAGGTGGACGCTGATGGAGAAGAACAACTTTACAGGTGGTGAGATAGAAGAATGTTTGGAAAAGAGGGAACTGGGCAAAGGAACTATATTCTAACCTCGCCAACAGGATCCTCTAAGAACCAGAGGTCAGTATGGGAATAAATATAAAAACTCCAGAGCACTGTAGAGATAGAGGTGTGTTTGGTAGCTTTGCGCGTGGAGCTGGATTGTAAAAGTTGTCGTACAAAGAATGGACTGATGGGGACAAGAACAGAATAAGTGAGAGCAGCATTCTGACTTTCCCTAATTAAAATTTGAACTAAATGGGTCCTGGAGGAGAAATAGTAATGACAAAATCTACATTCTAAATTTCTGCTACCTTTGTTTTATATACACGTTTGTGTAGTGTGTGTAGTTGTCAATTATTTTGTAATATTTTTATCTTTAATTTTCTCATATATGCATTTATTGGTATTTAAGAATTTCTTACAATGTGTTTTCATCATACTAATCCTCCATGTCTCTTCCTAGAGACATGGTCCCTACATATCCTACATATCCAACTTTGTGTCTTTTCTTTCCCAATCAAGGTCAATTTGTGCTGCTCAAATATTCTTGGATGTATAACATCCCACTGGAGTGTGGTCAGCTTACTGGCAGGAAAGGGGGTACAAAACTCCTTGAGAAAACTAACCTTTCCTCTTCCAGTAGCTAAGATTGCCAATAGCTTCTCACCTAGTGGTAGAACTTTGAGTGAGTCTCTTCCCATGATGGGATTTGATCTAGTTCGGGCTTGCATGGGTTTTGTCCATGCTGCTACAACCATGTTCATATGTGCAGCTGCCCTGCTGTATCTGGAAGGCACCATGCCTCATAGTTATCTACAGTCTCTGGTTCTCGCACTCTTTACACCCATCTTCCACCACGATCCCTGAGCCTCTGGAGGGAGGTGTGGTATATCTGTTCCATCAAGGGTTGAAAATTCTGTACACCTTGAACAATGGTGGGTTCCTGTGTTGGTTGTCACCTCTTGCAAACAGAAGCTCGCATACTGAGGGTTGGGAGATCTCTTAGACTATGAATATAAGAATAAGTTGTTAGGAGTTAGTCTAATACTATGTTGACGTAGCAGAATGGTAGCTCTAGGCTCTTTCCTAAAGACTATAATATGTCTTGTCACAGATTCTTTGCTCAATAATTGTTCCAGCTATGGGTTTCATTTTGTGGAGAGAGTCTTACATTCAATCAGAAAGTAGTTGAATACTCCTATGAAATTTATTTCACTGTTGTGCCAGTGGTCAAGTTCTTCCCAGGGCAATAGCTACGGTAGCTTTTAGGGCTTACAGCTGCGTAAGACTGATGCTTGTTCCCTTCTCTGGCAGGGAATATAGTCTCTCCCAGCAACATGAAAGCTAGGCAGCAGGGATGAAGCTTCAAAGTCAGTTCAAGTTTGATTTCTGCACGTTCTATGACTCAAGTATATGATATCTTCAGCAATAGGTTCTTATTGTCATGTTATGGAGAATAACCAAGAACACTGGCCATGACCTGTATGTAATATGTGGGTGTCTTTGGGATCTCACTGTCCAATGAATCATAGAGAAGTAACACATTCCTGGCATTGGATGTTTTTGTTGTTATTCTTTGATATCTAATAGGGACATTGTTGCCATATTGCAGAATAATTCCATTTTAATTATTTTTAATACGTGTGTATACATACATTTTAGGAAGTTTCTACAGTAGTGGGTTTAAGTTCCTAGTTTTGTTTATCCTTCCCAGTTTCCCTCTTCTACTCTGCTTTCTCCTCCTCTACCCCAATTTATTCCCTCTTGTGCTACAATTCCCTCTTAGCTCTTTATACTAGTGCATTCTGCCCCCACCTCCTTAAAATCTTTTTGAGACACATTTTGGTAGGTAGTTACAGCCAACTTAGAATTCGCTATGTAGACTAGACCAGCTTGTATTTGTGGATATTCTCTGTTTCTCTCTCTCTCTCTGAGTTCCAGAGCAATAGGTGAAGCTCAGTAGTTTCATATTTAATGAATTTTTTACACTAAATGAATAAGTAGGCGGAGCAATATGTTAAGTGTTATTGTCCTGGTCCTTAAAACATGTGAGGTTTGTGACTTGGCATAGCAGAACAGACTTTCCAGAAGTTATTTAGCTAAGGATTTGGAGGAGGGAAAATTTCCCTAAATTATCTGAATGTTCCCAATACAGTCATTAGAGACAGGAAGATCAAGTAGTGTTGGAGACGTGATGACAGAAACAATAGGTAATAGTGACTCTGGCAGAAGCCCAGGAATCAAAGAGACTTCCAGAAGCAAGAAAAGAGCTACCCCCTGCCACCTGCAGTGCAAACCAGCACCAGCATCAGACTCAAAAGGCGCTGAGTTTCATCCAGTAAACAGATTTCCAGCTTCTGGGTTCCAGAACTGTAAATGAATACATTTGTGTTGTTAAGGTACCACACTTGTGGTAATTTATTACAGTGTAACAGGAAACTGCTGTCCTGCACAAATGCATTTAGGAGAAGGATGGATGACTGTTTGAGTTTGGGAGAGATATAGTATCCTGGCGTCCATTTTTCTACCTACTGGGAAGAATGTTTTCTGATCGTTTTTATGTAGCAGTTATTTCCAGGGCCAAATGACATTTTTTTTCCAAATGAGATTTTAATCCCCTCTTTTTTTTGCCAAAGAATATTCAGTTCATTATAGAAGTAATAAAGACATGATCCAAAGAGAAGCAGCATAAAGACCAGGCTCTGAGAGGTATGGAGTAATCACACAGCCACAACAGCAATTTGAAAAATGTACTCTCCCAGAAAAAGTCAAGATTGAGAACAAGGTGAGAGGGTGTTCAAAAGATAAACTAGAGGCCACATATCAAAGATTCTGGAGAAAGGGAAGCTGATGGGTGTAGCCTATGAGAAGGGAAAGGGATGGAAGGATCAAGAGGAAGTAAGATCCAGACTAGTCAGCCCTTCCCATCAGCAAGAGCAGAGGAAGAGCAACATCCCATTCACTCATTAACCCAGCTCCAGTACTGCCACACAAGGGGCTGGTGCTCCTAATGCTCAGTCAGTTGCCATGAGTGCTCACTTACCTTTGCTGCCCTGACGAAATTCCAACCTACAGAACACGCCAAGGTGTGTTCTACAGAAGTGACTTACTTAAACTAAGTGAGCTATACTTAATTCCCAGTGGCAAATCATATGGCAAATTGGGGAGGTCGATTAGGATAGTCCACCTTTTAGATATGAACGGTAACAAGGCTGACTCTCTCTGTTTATGCTACACACTGCACAACCCACTAAGCACCGCACCCTGCAGAAACGACTGGTGAAAGAAGAGGAGAGATTGTATCTTGTTAGTGGAGTATTTTCTTTGGTACATTGGCAAAATCCATTGAATTACAATTTATTTATTTATGTATTGTGAAACAGGGTTTTTCTCTGAAGCACTAATGGACCTGGAATTCTCTACGTAGTCCAGGCTGACCTCAAGCTCAGAGATGCTCCAGCCTCTGCCTCCTGAGTGCTCAGCTTAACCGCTGATTGTTCATGCAGAAGTCCCCCATTTTCTGCCTCTGTGAGTGGCTATGAGTGTGCCTGCCTTGTGTGTAGCTGTCCTGCTCACCAGGAAGATTGAGGCCAAAGGAGAACAATGCCAATGTGGGCCCTGAACTCCAGGAGACCAGTGGCTTGGCTCTGTGTGAGTAAAATGTCAGTGCCCTGGATTTGACTCCTGCGCATGCTGATTCTCTGTGCTCTGGCCCTTCAGGTTTTCTATAGACACTTGCAAACCATCTGTCACCTCCACAGCAGACAAAACAACCAAAAAGGATCCTTCATGAGCTAGAGAAGCTCATTTTTTTTGAAGTCCCTCTATTCTGTCTTGACAAGGACAGCATGTGACCTGCACGATGAATACTAACAGAGGCCGCTGGCAGAGCTCAGAGGCACAGGACCAGGGACGCTTACAATCACAGAGCACAGGGGGATACAGCACCCGGAGTGATGCTGCCTCCTCGTAAGGAGCCGGGAAGGCTGCAGGAAGTAACTGGAACTTTGCCTGTGAACTTTATGTGACTGTGGGCTTCAGTAAGTGAAAGACAGGAGTGTCCCAGGACCTGGGAGAGTCTCTGTTAAGCTTCAGTGGATGCTGCTGGCTGAGAGCAAGTCATGAAAGGGTCTGAGCTTGTGAGATACAGGAAAGGGGAAGTGTGGAGGATTATAGCACAATTCTCTCTAAAATAATATTAACAACAACAACAACAAAAAAGCTGGGACCTGTTGTGATGAAGGGTAAAACTCCCTCAAGACTTTGCTTGGCCTTGACTGCCCACACCCCAGCCTCCCCCGCCACTTCCTCACATTTCTGAGACGTCCCTTGTGCCGAATTCTTATTCAACTTCAAACTGACAAACTGTTTTTAATCTTTTCCTTCCATCCAGCCTGGAGATTGGGAAGCAAAAATCAATACTAGTTGGCAGGTGATCAAGCTGCTTCAGACTGGTGTGAGGAGAGAGCAGAGAGTGAGAGCAAGAGGACAGGAGGAGGGGAGCCGAGGGGGCTGCAGGAGGGAAAGGAGTTTGACTAAGTACCATGAATTACTGGCTGGAGGGCCAAAGGGCTGTGATTTCTCTGGCCTTGAGCAGGGAACCCTGGGAATGCCATTAGAACAATCAGGTCATAGGCTCACAGCTGTTGAGGTGCCTTTGGAGAGAGGCAGGAAGAGAAGAGCTTTCCTAAAGCTCGAATGGGAGGCAGGCAGGGAAGAAGGGAGCTGGGAGGGCAAGGCTGGAGGGCTCAGTCTCTCTGTAGCATCCTTGAAGTAAAGGCTTGGCAGCATTAGCACCATGCCACGAGGCTGTTATCGCCTTTCGGAAAATAATCAAGATAAACATTGGCATAACTCAGTTTAAAAAACAGTGCTAAGACATTCTAATGGGACAGTAAAAGATAGGATGGCAGGGGAGGATGTACTAGGAAGCCTTGCAGATGCCAGCCTGATCCTCTTTTCTCCTTTTGCTGTCACGGTTTAGAATCTCAGGATCAACTTGTGACAGTGAGATCTGAACTCCTTCTTTAGAGTACCTTAGCCTTGGCGCTTGTGCAATCTGTAATGGCAGAACTAGTGTATGTGCATGGGCGTTCATGTGTATGCAGCTACAAATGTGAATGTGCACATGTGTATGGACATTTATGTTTGTGCATGTGTATGACTATGTGTGTATGGGGGCCAGAGGTCAACGCTGGGTATCCTTCCTCAGCAGTCATCTGCCTTGTCATTTGAAGGCAGAATCACTCATTTAGGACTTGGGGATGTCTGATTCAGGTAGGCAGATGGCCAGGGAACCCCAGAGGTCACCCTGTCTTTGTCTTCTTAGACATGGGAATTCAAATGCACACCGTGCAGTCATTCATGTGTATGCTGGGGATCAAATGCAAGTCCTTTTGTTTGTGCAGCAAGAACTGAGTTAGCCACTGTTGCTGAATTTGCTTTGATTCAAGGAGGAACTCCCAACAATAAGGCATCTTTTTAATCTTGTATTCTTCAAAATCACCCAGGAACCCTCAGGAGATTGAATAGAGTACAGTTCAAGGTTGAGAATTTGAAGTTTCCATTCCTTCTTTGTGATTAAGATTCCTCCTTATTTTGCAACCCCTAAATAACTATCCTAGGATCCTAGTCTAATGATAATTTTGTAGATTTTTAAAGGCTTCCATTTTAAGCCAAGATGCTCAATTACATTTTGACAAGAGAGAGGTTTCTTTGATGAGGGGTGGGAGTTATGCTTAGCCTGCCCATATAAAGTTAAGATTTAGAAAGTAGTAAGGACTGGTCTAGCAAAGTGGCTATAGTAGATGATTTTTCAACGTCCATGACATCACTAGCTTCCAGTGCCAGTAGCCATGTCAGAGGAGCAGCAGATGGCAACCAGCTTCAGGGAATCATCCTATCAGGAAACAAAGCCCTGATGGGTGAATTTTGGATAGGCAAGACCCTGAGAGCCTTGGCCCCAGAATATTTCTTGGTACTGCTGTGTCTTTGTATGTTTGCTGCTGCCATTTTTCTCTGGTACCTGGCATGGTGTGAATGGGTGTGGGGAGATTTCCAATGCCCTTAATGCAGTATGATCGTCTCTTAGATATATCCGGTTCTACTGGGCATTTTTACTTGTGGATTATTATGAAGATTATTTCATCTTAAGATGTACTTTTAATTGATAATAATAATGGTAATTTAAATAGAGTTCTGATGGTTGAAAATAAGTACGAAGAAGTGTCCCACAGCTATAACCCATTCATTTCTAACAAGGAGCTGCATAGACTGTAGCTTAGGTTCATGCATAAGAAGTTCCTAGCTAGCTTAAATTCTTTCAGTCTTAATGTTGAGAGATGTGTTCACAGGTTTCAGAGTATGTCATAGCTGAAACAAAGTCTTAAATTGATTTCAAGTTAGGTTAAGATGTTTTGATCATAGCTTTGAGGTAAAAAGAAATTTTAAAAGACCTTAGAAAATAACAGAAAATAATCTAAGTTCACAAGAACAAGTAGCTGAGTGATAGATTCATTAAAGTTAGGAATCAGAGACAAAGCAGCCCAATTATTTTTAGCTAATATAACTTCCTTGGTAGAATGGGTTAATGACCAAAGGCTATGATTAATTCTTTGTGCCCATTTCTACCCTTAGCTTTCTCATATAAAAAGCTGTTGATGAGTGAGTATGCATCCTGAGGATTCAGAATAGAGCTGACTGATTCTTTTTCATATATAAAAGTTTAGATTTATGATTCCTTTTTTATTGATTTTTGTTGGGCTCTACATTTTTCTCTGTTCCCCTCTCTGCCTCCCGCCTACCCTTCAACCCTCACCCAAGGTCCCCATGCTCCCAATTTACTAGGGAGATCTTATCTTTTTCTACTATCCATGTAGAGTAGGTCTATGATTCTTTTAAGATTTCTTATAAAATTACCTTTCAAGGTAAGTAATAAAATGATTGGTCCTTTCTTTGTAAGTGCAAAATACAGCCTGCCAACAAAAGAACAGGCTGAAAAAAATACATATCTTGCTCACACTGTTAATCTATAACAAGTTGCTTGGACAAGAATGTATATAGGCTCTTGGGACTTGTTTTTCACCTATAATATGTAAAATTTTAATCATGTAAGTGATATGGAAAATATGCTGTTTTTTTACTTGTATCCATTGTATCATTCACTTCAAAATAAGATGTACCACACTGTAATTTTTATGTTGCTTAGAAGAGTCTACCGGGGTACACAAACTGTAAGGGAAAAAATAAAGTTATATAGAAGGAAAACATCAAGAAGGAGAGAAAGAAAATACCAGTAAAGATGTAGAGGAAAAATAAGATTAGACAAATAAAGAAAAAGTCAGAAGGAACCATCATGAGAGTGTGTGTGTCTTTTCCTTTACTCCCTCAGATAAAAAGTCTCAGTTTGCTGGCTCCATTGGATCCCCACCAAGTCCTATGCTTCTGGAGGCTGATTCTCAAGGCAGTGGTACTCTAGAAACTGGCTATGTTTTCAGTCCTGAGTAATATGTTCTTTCCGTTGAGTGAATCTTAGGTCCTATTAGACAGTTGTTCATTTCCACCAAAATGTCAGTGTCATTTATTGCAGTTTTATGTATATCTTGCCATGCAGGTAATTATTGTGGTTCATAGATATTTTCCATGAGTAGCAATCCTATCCAAGGAAGGATAATACACACACTGAAACACACAGAAATAGACTAAATTGTTACATACCTGCTGGGCCAGGGATCTGGGATTGAGTACAGTGGTCAAGAATTTGGTATTTATGAAGCAAAATACAAAAATATCATACCATATCCCAAAAGAAAACTGGAGCCAGGATCACTGTTTGAAAGTAAGGAAATGAATGCAGCACCTACTGGTAACTCATTTTAAAAAGTCAAACCAAAAAAAAAAAAAACAAAAAAAAACCCAAAAAAAATCAAAAAAACAAAAAACAAAAAAAAACAAAAAAAAGTCAAACCAATTGTTAGCATCATTATCATCATCCTTACCATCACCACTGCCACCACCATCATCATCATTTCCCTCCTTCTCATCTTGTTGCCCAGATCTTGGCTTGTCAAGAAGAAGATGCAAGTCTGGAAAAGTGTCAGATAGCACATGACTACAGGGCCATGTTTGTACTTGTAGAGACCCAAAAATGTAAGCCTATTTCCCCATGTTGTCTGAAGGTCAGAGAGTTTCAGCTTGCTCAAAGTTGTTGTCATTCCACCCTGACCAAAGGTCAGAGAATTGGAACTTCTATTACTTCAAGGTTATTGTCTGTTTCTACCTCAAACAAAGGTCCCCACTTGGATTCAGATCAGAAAGTTCTGCTCTCTCAAGGTTACTGTTAAAAGGTGTGCCTAATACCTACATCTTGTATTTCAGGTATAGAGAAGTAGATCTGTTTCTACCTCAAACAAAATCTAAGGATCCTACTAAGTTCCTACCCTATTAAGGAGATAGCTATGGATTACACCCAGGAAGTAGTTTGCATACAGAACGTTTTGGTCTAGGATATGAGCATTACATAACTTATTCTAGCAACAGAATGTTTAACTAAGAATGTAGCCATGTAGCCGGCAAACTTCAACTGGTATATTTATGTCCTTGTATCATATTCATGCAGTTTTTTATTATACTTCTACCTCTTGGGGTCGGGGTATTTTAAGGAAATGGAAATTAAACACGGGCAATTTCAGTATTCACTGGAACTCCCAGTACTATCCCTATGTTTTCTATTTTAGCATTTTCACTTGCTTCTTCATTCTCTTTACAATTTTTCTAATCCCATGCCTCTACCCTGGTAAGTGGTATTTTTTTGTCGAAGCTGGTCTCCGACATGTACTTTGTCACTTTAATATTCTGCACTGACTACTGGGTACACCATGCAACAATAGAAGGCAGAGGCACTGAGCTGATAAATTCATATTGGAATGGAGCACGACTTAAGGACATGGGGGAGATGAAGCTGCAAGAGTGTGAGAGTCATTGAGCCCAGAGAGAGGGGATTTTTTTAAAACAAAATTATTTATTTTTATTTTATGTGCACTGATGTTTTGCCATGGGTGTTGGGTCTCCTGGAACTGGAGTTACAGACAGTTGTCAGCTACCATGTGGGTGCTGGGAATTGAACCTGGGCCCTCTGGAAGAGCAGTCAGTGCTCTTAACCACTGAGCCATTTCACCAGCCAAAGAAAGGGAATCTTAAGAAAGCAAGAAGAAAAAATTTCAAGACTTTAAGAAAATAAATTTTAAAGAAAAACAACGAAGTATGTGAAGAAATCAAATGCTCAGTTAGTTCAAAGCTCCAGTGAAATAAATTTCATAGACAACTTGAATAACATTTAAAATAAATAATGTGTCACATATGCAGATGAATGAAAATATACGCACTGAAATGAAAAAGAGGATATTAAAGATCACATTAGCAGTGTTTATATAAAAAGATCTATTTCAGTGCATGTAATTAAAAAGTTAAATATCAATTACAATTATGGGAATTCAACAGGCAGAAGTCTTTAGATTCAAAGAGAACATTAATGTAATGAAAAACTATAAGCACCAACTCTTGAAAGAACAGAAAATAAGTCCACCAGCGAGCAGTTCAAAGGCATGTAGGATATATTTCCAGTTCCATCAATGGGGGATTAGAGCAAAGAATGGTGGAGAAACAAGGAAAGAATTCTGAGACAGTGTCTCCAACATGTAATGTGTGTGTCTACATAAGAGTTTCATACTGAACATAAAATCTAATTTCACTAAGGAAAGGTAAACTATCTTTAAAAATGCCCCAAAGAGGGGTGGGAAGATGACTCTGGAGGTACCACAAGCCTGAGTATCTGGGTTGCATCCTCAGAAATGTTCATTAAGAAGCCAGATGTGGTTGTTCACATCTGTAATCCCAGAACTCTTGTGGTGTTATGGAAGTTGGAAACAGAGGAATTATCTCAAAGCTCAAGGGCCTGGTAGCTTGGTGTGCATAGAGTTGCAGAAACAGATGGGACCCTTCCTCCCTGAGTGGAAGGAGGAGGGTGAGTCCAGAGAATTGCTCTCTTATCATTGCACACATGGAACACCCATGCTTTTGTATGCAGACAGTATCAATAAATTTAAAAACGGGCAAAAGACTCGAGAAAATATTTTCCAAGTAAGAAAATCTGCTTGGGTATGAAGTGCTCATGTGTATAAGACTTGGTCCCCATTGGGCAGCACTATTGGGAGGTGATGGATCATGAGGGCTCTGACCTAATCAGAGGGTGAATACATCAATAAATGCACACTGATAGACTGTTGAAAAGATGTGCCTTACTCCAGATCATTTCCCATCTTTTTTCTTCCTGGTTGAAATAAACATCTTGAACTTGGTGCACACTTCTTGCTTTATTGTTCTCCTTCAGCTCAGGAGAAAAAAAAATGGAGCCACGTACCAGGGTTGAAACCTCTGAGGCCATCAACCAAATCTCTTCTCCTTTAAAGTGTTTCATTCAGCTATTTCTGCATAGAAACAGAATAAACACAATATCTAAGTGGCTAGAAGTTATGAAAAAATTAACATTGTTATTTATCATAGAAATGTGAACTAAAGTTACATTCTGTAACACATAATCAGAATACCACTAATTAAATAGTCTGATATTTTAAGTACTATGTTGGCTGTGGCATAAATATGGGTCATTCAACCATGCAATTATTTTGGCATTGAATACTAAATAAAAAAATATACAAGGTAGGATCCCACACTTCTATTTAGATGTACATGGTATGAGTGCATATGAACATCAAGAGAAGCTGTGGTCCATTATTAAATGAAAGGAGGGTAACCCTGACATAGCTGTATTAGCATGAATACATGCATGTATAGATCAAAGGACAACAGGTGTCCATCTATGACAACCACATTTCATCTGATATTTTAATAGAAGAAAGAAAGGAAGGTGATTTTGTAGAGTATTGTACTTAAAAACCTCCAGGAAATAAGGAAAATTAAGGCTTATTAAGAACCATGAGTCAGTCACATATGAATCACCACTGCTCATTTTTTTTTGTAGAACTGAGATTTTTCTTAATTTAGCTGTTAGGACTGGAAGGGAGAAACACAACATTCAAACAGTAGTAAAAATCGTTACTTACTAAGAAAGAACTCTACTCTTTTGACCACCAAGATACCTTCTTGGTCAACTGACAGATTTAACTCAGTTTCTTGTTAAGCTATTAGACCCCCTTTCCTTTAGTAGGTGGAAAGAACATTATGAGATGCTGGTCACTTTGCCTTCATGAGAAAAGAACCCAGCAGGTTCTTATGGTAGACCCTGTCTTAAATGAGTGTGCACTACCAAGATGGTTTCTTGTACCATCTTTAATAATGGATCTAGCTACAAGCTGAATCTACATCGATGATGAAACTATCTACAAGGAGCTGACCTTTTAATTCTCTCTTCCTGGCCCTCTTTTCCTGGCAAATGAATGATGCTCTGTTCATTTGGGTGCCATCAGCTTCACCCTTTGCCCGGATTCTGACTTTTGTCTCTCTGCTGTTAGGCACCAAGCCTTGTTTATCCTGCTTTTAAAACATCCCTTGAGCCCACTGTATATTCTACGATCTACTGCCACAGCCTCATGATTTCCTGTCCGTACTCCTGGGTAGGGCCCCTCCTGCTGTCCCATCGATAGAAAGGACCCTTCTTCTGGATCAATGCTTGTCACATTGAACGTACCTCTGTGGACCTCCCCTCATGGCATCTTTCCTGCTGAGGAATTTCTCCAGGAATTCATCTCAAAGATCTCATTTGTAGTTGATTTGGGATGGTAGTTCTTGACCACAGGTCCTGCATCTTGTACCCAGAATGCAGTTGCTCTCACCTTTATTGCTAACGGAGGTACACCTGTTGACACAGCTGTCTCTCTGCTTTCAGGCTCTAAGCAGGTATCTCTTTCGGCTCCCATCTTCAATAGATGAAAATGAAATACCCAAGACTTTAGAGGGAATGTGTTAAGCTCTCCAAGTGGCTCTTATTTTTCCTTCCCTCACTAGGCTCAACGTGTAAAGAAAGTATTGCCTGTGATCCCTTAGTGCTGGTAGGGTGGGGCGTCAGGAATTGCACAACAAACTAAATCTCTCTCCAAAGAATCATCTCATGGGGACCTTTTCGCTTTAGGTTACTTATTAGAAAGGGTGGTGTAAGCAATAAAGAAAATGTTCTAATGAAAATTAAATCCCTATGGGGAGAAATGCTCTGCCAGTTTTTGTTTGTTGGTTATAAAGAAATATATTGAATACTGCCTGTGTGTCATATTTCTTGGTGTCCAGTGACAAGGGGACATAGTGAAAATCCATATTCAGTCCTCAAATGTGAGAATTTTATGGTTCCAATATTTGGTCAATCAACTAGCATGTTTTGTTCATTCATGTCTGTATACATAAAAAGCATTCATTAGCCTATGGTTACACAGAAGACTTGATTTTTTTCCTATATGTTATTGAGACACTCACAGCAGTATATCCCATTTCATGAGACTTCTGAGAAAGAATCCCTCAATTGTTTTTCAAACTGTGGCAAGGAATTTTATGGGGAAGGAAGATGTGCAACCCTTCTATCTTTAACTGCTACATAAAATACAGTACATAAACTTCTTTAGCTTTTTAATTTTTCCAAAATTCTTCCTTCAGAGCTACTAACATGGAAATCTCAGACTGATATCACTATTTATTCTTTAGCTCATGACACTTAGGGTTTATTTGTATTTCCTCAAAGACAGTAGCTAATGTCAGCAATGTTCGCCTCACCATCACACCCGGTGGCTTTTGTTCACCATTTTCACCATCACACCCAGTGGTTTTTGTTCACCATTTTCACGTTTGACCTTTCTCTGATGGTAGAGCCGCTTCAAAGGCTCCTCTGAATTCTATGACTTTTTTTTTCTTATTGCATATCATTTCTTGCTTCCTTGATCAGGATAGTCTTCTGCCCATGCCATGGGTGTTAGTGATTGTTTTAGTTCTGCCCGTGCTTAGCTTCTCTTCTCATTGTATACTCAACCACTCTTACTGCATAAGTCTCACAGGTAAATATACAGCTCACACCTGCCTTAAATCAAATACAATTAACCATACTTTAGCCAAGCCTGGGAATCTTCAGATAGATTTCTTGCAACCATCTTAATATAAACCCATCTCCAACAGAGACTATCTTTTACCTTTAACCCTAAACACATTTCTCTCCCTATGACTACTTTTTGATCTGGTCTGTCTGTGAAGCCAATCCTGAGAGTTACACGAAGCTTGCCTTCACTCGTCATTCCAAAGCCAACCACTTACCCACTTCTCAAATCCTGCTCACCATGTTTTAGCTGATGCCTTCCTCCATCTTCTCTGCAACTCTTTATCAGTTTAGTCTCATCAGTTCTTGATGTAAGCAAAGCTGAATCTCTCACCATTAGTTCCCAGCAGTCCCTGACTATACGAATTGTCTCTCGAACTCAAATACTCACTTATTGCTTCAAAATACCTTTATCTGTTAATTACTGTTTTCGAGATGAGGTCCAGGATCTTTTACATGCAAAGTGGGGCTCCTTTCCCCTCATGGCCTCTCTCTGCCTCTCTTCTTTCGGCTTCTATCTTAGTATGATACAGTCTTTCATAGCATTTAAAACTTTTTCAATTGGCATTAGCTTGTCTTGCTGTTTTGTGCACATAAGCATTTTTGCTTACTGTCTCCTTTACTCAGAATTACTTTCATCAAATATTATCTCATCTCATTAGCCTGGTGAGAAAGTACAGTAATTTTAAGACCCTAATTTCAATGTCATCTAAATTTAGAGCAATACCTGGCCGTTTACCGGGATAATATGATCTCACTGTCCAGTGTGACTCTCATGCTCTTTTCTGTGTCCCTCTTAGCAGACTGCTTTGAGATAATAAAATTTATGATTGAGTCATTTATTAATTATGGTCTCTATCAATAAGGCAGTCAGGATAATGGCTCCCCAAAGATGCCTAGAGGTTAATCCTCAGGACTATAAATATGTTAGGTACATTGCATTGAGAAAAATAGGTTTGTAACATCTGATCTTCAAATAAGGAGATTAGCTGAGATTATCCAAATTGGCCTAATCCAGTCACAGGGACTCAAAATGAGAATGATGCAGAAAGTTAGCAAGTTGTAAAGACATGAGAAGCAAGGACAGAGTGAGGACTGACTCTTCACTGGGAACTTTGAAGATGGGAGGCGGCCGGAATCCAGGGAGTACACTCAGCTTCTAGGTTTGGTAAAGACCTAGAGCATAGATTCTCTCCTAGAGTCTCCCAAAGAAACACAGGACTGTAGACAACTTGATTATAACCCCTGCATATTCTAGTTAGACTTCCGATCTCCTGGACTCTCAAGTAAAAAATTTGTGCTACTTTAAGTTGCTATATCTGTAATGCTTTGTTAGAATGTCATAGAGAACCTCCTGGAACCTAGTTCCTTGGGTCTCATGCCTGATACTTGATTAATATTTAAATTTTATATTGAACAACGATGTCTGGATCACAGTTACTAAGGGAATTCAGAATGTGGTTTCCATGTTTGTATGTGCAAAGCCTTGATGTGGAAAACTGTAATTATGTTACTAGTCACAGCATAATGGAATTGTGTGGTATGCTCAGTGCTATTGACTTTGCCTTGTAAGAAACGCAAAAAGATAGCAGAGCCATGCTTAAAATTAAGGCAAAATGACTCAAGATGACTGTGCTCTTGCTGTGACGTGTTGGCCATCATGGCCTACGAACCTACCTTAATTCTCAGCTTTGTCTCAGAAATGCTGTTCCTTTGGGAACCACAGGCAAAGAAGAGATGGAGAGAATCTAGAATAAAAACACGAGTTCAAAGTGCTCTGGTTCTCCCCATAACACTATATATAGTTGATCTCTTCCCATGGCAATGTCCATTTGCCATCGTGGCACTGGTATGGCCTTAAGAGGAAAGGATCTCTCTTTTGGACCTGTTGGCACTGCTGCTTCTTGGGAACTTTGAGTCTTATATGATGTCCCTGTGTTTGGGGCCAGCACTCATCCACACAACTAAGTTTGTGCTTGTCTTCCCTTTTATGTACCACACATGGAATGGGATCTGACCCTTGATGTGGGACCTAGGAAAAGGCCTGGCTATCCCCCAGGTCCAGCAGTCTGGGGTGGCTGTCTTGGTTCTTACTATGCTGTCCTCTGTAGGACTGGCAGCCAGGTGAAGAGCTGAAATTCCCAGCATTGTCCTATACATCATCACACCAATTTATATTCCTGTTTTTTACCACTCTTATCTCCAGCTACCAAAGTTCCCCTGATTTGCTTAGATGTCACGTGTTTCAGATCCCATGGAGCTCAGCGGACACTTGAAGAACTGCAGTAGTAATAGGAAAGACCGTTTTCCCTGGGCCCAGGAGCCCTTCCTCCCTCTCCACATTTGACTCTGATTTTTGCTGAGGGTCTGCTTTCGGCTCCGATTTGCTGAGACAGTAGAAACAATGCCAGGTCTGTGACTGCCCTGGGTGCCACTGTCTGTGGGCTGCTGGCTTAAAGGCAATTCTGTTCATTGGTTAGCTTGGGGCCTTTAGCACCCACACAGTGGGACTGAGAGAAGAGAGGTGGAGATGGAGGGAATTGCTCTGTCCAGCTAGAAGGAGATACAGAGTGAGTTGGATCTTGGAAGCTCATGCTTGGGAAAAAGATATACAGCTTTTGATGGATAAGGAAGATCCAAAAAATTGTATTTTTTGTTCTGATTTTCACTTCTAGTAAAACACACCTTTAATGTTATGTTTTCTGATCTAAATTCTTGTACTGTCTTTCTTTGGAAATTTAAAATACTACTCATTTCAAAAAAATTAAGGCAAAACAATATTGTAGGAGGCTGCTTATTCCATTCCCGGCTACCCAGAACCAAAATAACCACACAGAAATTGTATTAATTAAATCACTGCTTTGCCCATTAGCTCTAGCTTCTTACTGGCTAATTCTTACATCTTAATTTAACCCGTTTCTATTAATCTGTGTATTGCCACAAGGCTGTGGCTTACCGGGTAAAGTTCCAGAGTCCATCTCTGGTGGGGCTACATGGCTTCTCTCTAACTCCGCCTTCTTTCTCACAGCATTCAGTTTAGTTTTCCCCACCTAGCTCTACTCTGCCCTATCAGGCCAAGCCAGTTTCTTTATTCATTAACCAATAAAAGCAACACATAGACAGAAGGACCTCCCACATCAAAACAGTGTGGTCTAGACATAATACAGGACACAGTCTATCCCTCTTGTGTACAGATCTTAACTCAGGAAAGAAATACAATTTAAAAAGAAAACTAGCATGTGAGGATGCTTGAAACAGCATAGATGATGAAAGTGGCTAAGACAGAATTCATAGACACTCAAGATGTTATGGTAGTACGTGAAGGAGGCTGATCATGGTGACACACACCTGTAATCTCAGCACTCATGAAGCTGGAGGCGAGGGATCCTGATTTGGGGTCAGGCATGAGAGCATTAGAGGATCATGCTGCAGACTTAGAAGAAATAAAGAAGAAATGCTGATGTTTGTATGGGCTGGTAACTGGCCTAGTGAAGGGGGCATATTGAAAAGGAAAGCCAGATTTACACCCTAGAAATACTCTTTCAAGGAGGGAAGTGGTTAGAAATACACTGAATGAAGCAATTTTAGACAGCTATGTCTATTTATTGTGTCTAACTTTTTTTCCCCTTTGAGTCTGAGTTTTGAGTTGACCTTTGCCTCTTAACTGACCATTTCTTTCTAAGGTTAATGATGCCTACCTGGTTTTGTTGTTGCGATTTGTTTGCTTTTGTTTTGTTTTCCCAAATGTCCTCTGTGTGATCACTAGCTCATTTACTTCTTTGCAGCACTTGACATGTGGCATTTATATCCTCAGGTCCAACTAAATACATGTCCAGTAAGTGTGTACTGCTAACATCTGCCACCACCACACAGGCTTTGCTACTTAATACAGGCTAGCCTGGGATTCTCTGTGTTGCCTTGAAGGTCTTGAATGTGAAGATATCCTGCTTCAGCCTCTATTGTTAGAATTGTAGACATCCAGCTTTTTACCTCTCTCTTTTGGCAACATCTCCACCCCAATGTTTTGTACCTCAGTTCCAAATATTTGGATAAATTTAGTAGATTTGTCTGTCTCTTGATTTCTTTGTTGTCTTTAACCAAAAGATCCATCTCATTTATTTTCCTACTGGGGTTAAGTAAAGGAAATCTGAGTCTCTGTAGGAAGACATGGAGTGAGTAGAAAAGCCTGTTCCCCTCCTTGATCAAAGAGTGAAGTCTTCTGTGGCATTTCAAGGACAGAGCCTGATGCCAAGCCCTGCAGGGAGTAGCGGGGAAGCCAGGCTTCCTTGCTGTGGGACTTCAGGGGAAGGCTGCTGAATGCTACCCATTTGTAGGAGTAAAAGATTTATAATAGTTTTTCAAAAATCAGATCAATGTTGAGAGCAGGGAGAACTGGCTGAAGTGTAGTGGAGAGAGGGCCTGCTTTTTGTCCCAGCTGCCCCACTAGTTTAACCCCCGAAATAACCACACAGAAATTGTATTAATTAAATTACTGCCTGGCCCGTTATATCTAGCCTCTTCTTGGCCAACTCTCACATCCTGATCTAACTCATTTCTACCAATCTGTGTAACACCATGAGGTCGTGGCTTATGGGAAAGATTCTAACCAGTGTCAGTCTCAGGCAGGAGCTTCATGGTGTCTGCCACTCTGCCCTTCTTCCCAACATTCTGTTCTGTCTTCCCCGCCTATCTAAGTTCTGCCCTATCAAAAGGCCAAGGCAGTTTCTTTATTAAGCTAATGAAAGCAACACATAGACAGAAGAACCTCCTACACCACTGCAGCTATTTAATTGTAGCTGCAACCTATTTCCAGGAAGGTAAATGGGACTGGGAGAGAGTCCTTGTGGTATGATGCAGCAGGGATTTGGAGAAATGTAGGCTTCTCCCGTGTCACACAGCTCAATGGGAATGCCATCAGAGCAAACCCCAAAGTGGTTGTAGGAGGAAGGAAAGGCTTCACACATCTGCCTGCACCCAAAATCCTATAGCCATGAAGATCCCACAAGGGGCCAAAGTAAGTCACATGAAACTAAGGAACAAGTTTTGGGGAGATGGCAATCCACATTCTGTCCTTCAAAATCAGCTTTGTGGCAAGGAAAACTGATGTTGTGCTGTGATACCCCATATACTGGGCACACTTATTTCTGAAGCTAGCCAAGTCTGGCAACTTGATGGGGCCATAGAACTAAAAGTGGCTGCATTACTATGCCCAGTTTAAGTGATTCATAGAAACACAACAAAGATGCATCAGCCAAGGTCATCATGCACAGACAACCAGCTAGGGAATCTACACATGAAGGTGCTGTGAGAGTCAGTAAAGAGCTGGGTTTTTTTTCTTAATTTGCAAAAGCCCTTTTTATATTTATGTGATATTTCTTGATTCATTTCAAGCTACTTTGAGGAGGTTGGCTCTTCAGGGAGCAACCAGGACCTGCACTATGTTTTAAAGACAAGGCACACATTACCATTCATGCATAAACTACCTGACTACACCTCAGACTCCTGGCAAAAACACCTTGATCCACTATGGGACTATAGTGGAATCCTGCGCAATCTACAGTACCTTGTGCCCTAGGCATGAATTCAGCTATTGAAATCACATTCTCTTCTCCAGAACCTGGACCAGATCATACATTAAACACTACAGAAAACTCTACTTAGATTAGTATAAAATTTTAAAAAAGGTAACCATAAAAAAAATCTCAAAGATCTCTGCTTAGGTATTTGTGTTACTTGACACTTGGAAAAACACCATCCCAGGAACCAGTTCCTCTGTGCACTTGACAGAGACAATAGTTTCTCTCCAGACCTGTATTAATGGTTATAATAATGGTGGAAAAATATATTTTCCTTTTCTTAAAAAAAGCAGGGCTACAGTTAATAAGTGAAGTCTATATTAAATAAGAAAAATACTTACTTCAAATTTTGTTAAGTGTTACATAGGAAAGAGCAGAGTCCTTGGAAATAATAACAAGTGGAATACATTTCCATCAATGTAAAGACCTTATTATAACTGGAATCAGTCTTGGCCTCTGCAGGTGGGTTTGTAAATTGGTACAATTATTTTGGAAAGCAATTTGGTCCATAAAAACCTTACAAAACCGCTCAGGTGCCTTAATCCAGTGATTTAGTTGTGAGGAATTTCTCTTAAGGAAATATTTTTAAGGGGAGCTAAAGATATGCAAGACACTGTGGTCACAGCAACATTACTTAATGTGAAAGACAACTGGAAATTATTTCAATTTATAACAAAAATTAAAGGTCACATAATTTGGGATAAATTGTCATGCCATGGAAAGCCTTCTCATACTCTTTTACATGATCACAAAATTCTAAACATATAGTTGAATTGAAGGAAGGAAAATATAAAACTTGGCCCCATTTTGTGTCAGACATCAAGAGAAAAGTGATTAAAAGATGGGGTGTATCTCCCTGTATTTTCTGCACTTTCTCCAGTAAAGATGTATTCTTTTTGTAAAAAGATACAAGTAAGTGATAAAAGAGAATAACAAACATTTTAAAAGACTGGAAAATAACAACTGTGTACAAACCTTGCACACCTCCAGGTTGAATAATCAGTCTCTGCTTTTACTTAATTTTAAGTATTTATTTTACTTCATCATTTTTTAAATTGAGTATGTTACTAATCTGGGAATATCAACAATATCTGCCCAGATACCAGACTTTCAGAATCAAATAGTTTCAAAGGTCAGCTATTATGACCTATGTTATTGTTATAATGTATGGATTTTGACAATTTAAGCTCTTGCAATTTATTTACACATTTGTAATACAGATTTATTAATACTGCCAAGTTTGTTTTTGGGGGTGGTTAAACTTGAAAAATGTCATAATGTTGATAATTGTAAATAAAGTAAGTTTTTTTATATCTTTCATCTTTCCTTCTTTTTCATTTTATTTGCTGTCCCTTCCTGCTACAGAAGCCTTTTTACATGAAAGGAAAAAAATTACACTTGTTTTGTAATACCTGGCTAAATTTCAAAGAACATTATAAAACGAACATGCTTAACTGAATTTCATGAGCAACAGAACAAAATTGCTCAATTAAAAACTCCACAGGATTTACACCACCATAGTTAGCCAGCCTTTACATTTATAATGACTGTATATTGATAGAATTCCAATTTCAATATTTCCTAGCACTTGCTGAGTAGTTACAAATGTGTCTAGTGACCCTTTCAATGGATGCGTAAATAATACCCCAGTTATGTTGACAAAGTAATGGAATCTGACTTGAAGGTATCCACAGTCCCTACATTCTTCAAAGACACGATCTTCTCTTCCAGTTATGTCTTTCTGATGAGCCAGCCAAAGCCTACGATGGAGGAATTATTACAGTGGCACCATAGAAACCAGAGACTTCCTAAATTTAAAGCAAGTCCACAATTACTCTCAGTAGTTAAGCACTCTTTCCCCTAAAGAGTCATTGTACATTCAGCTTAAATATTAGCTCACTTTCTATAATGGCAGTGCTCTTAAAAAGACTTTATGTAAGTGCACTCAGGAAGCCAGTTATTTAATGCTATCCTATGGTGAAGTCTTTATTATAATAAATACTTGTTACCAAATTTACCTTTTCTTATATGGGATTTTGTTTAATGAGCCATATCCACATTGATTTCATTTAAATGAAGGGATGTTATTTCATAGACCAGTATAAGTTTCTGAAAAGAGGCAATTCCTTTGCGGTGGGTTGTCAGCCTCTCTGTTATTACCCTGAAACCCGAGCAGTCATAGACTGGCGTTCAATGGGTATGTTACTTACTTTATGTGTTGCTAGGACAAAAGAGTTTATTCAGATCAGAGATCAAGAGTACAGTCAGTCACAGTAGGGGGACCATGGCAACAAGAGCTTGAGGTGGCCGGTCACAGTCATGTCTGTAGTCAAGAAGCAGACAGAGATGAATGCTGTGTTCAGTATACTTTTTCCTTTTCATGCAGTGCAGGATGTCAGACCTTGGATTGGTACTACCCACTTTAGAATGAGTCTTCATTTCTCAACTCATCACGAGATCCCTTACAGACATGCCCAGAAGTTGGTTCATGGTGATTCTAAATTTTATCAACTTGAAAAGGTTAGCCATCCCAATAGAGAGGGGCAGGCCCAGTGACTGACCTACAACTTGCCATAGATCTGGATAGCCCAGGACTATGCCAACTGCTGCTGCTAGAAGCTGATAATGATGCCCAATGCATTGAAGAGTGTTGAACATCTCTGAGGGCAGAGTCAACAGGACAGGCATCAGGGGACATTGGCTGGTTTTCTCAAGAACCTGGCTATGAGCATCTCAGGTGGGTTTCCTGTCTGCTGCAAGTACCCCTGAGTTCCAGCTGTTATTTTGAAGGATAAATAACTACAAGTTTCCACATAATACAGTGATGGGTTGGTAGATTTCTCACAACATCCTAGGAGGAAGCTTGGAGGTAGAAGTGAGAGAAATTCCTTTTCATGGCCATTTGTCCATTTCATGAACATTCCCATCATAAATGATTTCAAGCTACTCAGTGAAGTCATCTCTAAGGTTTGGGAAGAATGGGGGAAAAAATCAACTTTCATCAGCTGGCATGAACTTGCACTCCAGAACTCTTTTCTTTTTTAATGTAAACTAGTAGAAGTGCATAAATATATAAATACAACTTGTGGAGTCCACTTAGTATTGCTTATCTGTACGTGATTTCAGAGATGACTAATTGTCCCTCTCTCAGCATCAGGGTAGGTCTTGTCTGGAGTTAGAGCTCCTTTAATGTGAGCATGTCTACTGGTGTTTTCCTTGTACATCTCTTGTTTAGGCAGCCATATTGGTGAGGTATCATGCATGAAGCTTCCCTGTCGTTTCTAGGAGACACACTCCCCAGCAGTTTTCCTGGTCCTCCAGCCTTTACAATCTTTCTACATCCTCTTCTGTGATGTTGCCTGAGCCCTTAGGTACAGGATTGATGCTATAGATGTATCCATTGGGTGTAGGAATCCTGTGATCAATTGTTCCCTGCTTTTTAATCTGTTGTGATTTTCTGTAAAATATCATACTTTTCTTTGTTGGAGCACCTAGGTACTTTAGACATCTTTTGCTTTTGTTTTTATTTTGTAAACACAAGTCATTGATTCACTCCAATTGGCTTTTCTGTTTCTTAGCTTTTTCTTGTTCTGCTCCTGCTCTTCTCCCATTACCTACCATCCTCTTTACCTCTATACCAAGCTATACCAAGATATGTTTCTTTAATATCATGTCAGGGTTGTTGCACAAGCAGTTTCCTTCACCAGATTCTGTTTTAGTATATTTTCTTTGCCACACTCCCATGATCTTGTATTCTTTCCCAAAACAGAGACTTTTCCTAATGACGCTTTAATCCTAAGTGATA
>PVIU01018893.1:0-37874 GCA_004026605.1 Ondatra zibethicus
GATGACAATTTCATCGATCCTGGATTTATTTTGGTTCTGTATAAATTTTAGAATAATTTGTTATCATTATGAGATAAGAATGGCACATATGGAGTTCTGTGTGCCCACTGTACCTCATGTGTACATTGCTTGTGAATACTGCATTCATTATAATATTAAAATTACTTGTCTAGGAATTTGGAACTATCTAAACCTCATGTAGATCTTATTAGTCATATAAAAGTGATTTTCTGTTTAAGTGTATATGTTTTACTGTTTTTTTTCTAAATATTGCACTTTTTATTTTATGATCCTGATGTAGGGTCTCACAGTCCTGCTCATGATAACCTCAGACGCAGGCCCGGAGGAAGTGCTTCTCCCCAACTTTGGAGAAAGTTTCATGGAAGAGAAATTCATCACATCTAGCTGGTGGTATTGTAAATCTTGATTATTTTTCCCTTTTGTTTTCAATTACTAATTTATTGATTGTAAAATTCAATTACATTTTTATATTTTGATGTAGTACCATGTTTGCTGGCCATATTTTTAAATCTACATTTTATGTATAGCTTATTATTTCTTTAGAAATCACATGCGTTTTCCCCCCAACAAGACAGAGTTTATGTTTCTTGCTATAAAAACACCTATTGTTCATTTTGTCCAGCAATTTCCCTGAAGATAGTGTCCAGTATATATTCTGTGAAGTGTTATCCATTTTTATCTTTTCCTTTTTAGCGTTTGGGGAAGTACTGATCCTTTTAGGGTTCTAGGTCTTACCTCCATTTAAATTCATAAAATTCTGGTTCTATGCATGCCTTGATTTGGTGAGTCTTTCTTCTTATTGGAGTAACCTTTCATAATCAATATAAAATTTTTGTACATTTATATGCTCTTGGGTCATTTTCATCCCAATTCTCCTTTCTTGTCCTACTCCTCTACTGAATTGTACTTTTAAGTCCCTTTTCTCTCTTTTTTTTTAAATTTAGATATATGAGCATTTAATACAAGACTTGTGTATTTGCATAATTTCCACATGACTGTCTCTCAAACTCTTACTGTTTACTCCCTACTCCACTATCAAATTAATTACCTCTTCATCACTTATTATTGTTATGTATATACACACACGAACAATATTGATGTATAAATATAACCTGATGAATCCATTTGTTGTTTCTATCCCTACAGTATTCTCTACATATAATGACAAAATTAGCAAAGAAGTTGGATTTTATATTTTATGAAAGTGGTGGTAAGAGCCTCAACCTCCATGAATTCTTTAACCCTGTCATGTTCGTGGTTTACAATATTAGGCAAAATTTACATCTTTTAAAGCAGGATTTGAGTTCAATTAGGTATATATTAGTTATTGATGAGATATGTAAGTTAGAAGTGCACCTTTAGTGTAATCTCGCCATGCTGGTAATTGTCATTCAAAGTTATCATAACTAAATTAGACTATTGAATCCTTTTCTTCCATGACAGCTTTCCTAACACCTTCTGGTCTCTGATCACTAAACTTCAGGTACCAGGATTTTATGTAGTTCCTCTTCAATTTTTTATAGTTCTATAACAAAATCATAGTGTTTCTGCAAAATGGACTTAACTTCCACTTCAAAGTCAATAATATAGACTATATTCTTAGCAGTCTCCTGGTCTCCCTAAACAAATTAGGTTCTACTGAATGGCTCTGATGTTCTTCTTAGGTGGTCATGGCCCCTGTTGGGCAGATTATCTTTTAAAGTGTGTATAATTTCCTGTAATCTATGCACATAATTCATATGTATTATATAATTCAGAACGACTATACAATAATTATTTCTTACTATTTTTGTACATCCTTTGTGTTTAGACTTATTTATTTTGTAAACTTTGAATCCTTGTAGAGCTGCTTTGCAGAAAGGACAAGTCATAATACTATGTATGTAGTTCTCCTATTCATCTTTTAAACTTAGAGTGGTGGAATATTTTATTCTTTCTGATCAGTGAATTTATCCAATGTGATGCTTAAAAATACTTACTCTCATACATAGAACAAATCTACATGGGAAGTAGAAAAAGACAAGATCTCCTGAGTAAGTTGGGAGCTTGGGGACCTTGGGAGAAGGTTGAAGGGAAGGGGAGAGGTAGGGAGGGGAGCAGAGAAAAATGTAGACCTCAATAAAAATAATTTAAAAAGAAAAAATACTTAATCTCTTGATTGAGCTATTTTTTAATTAGTTATGTCAGGACTTGTTGTATATTTTGATTTTTACTGAAAGTTTTTGTCTATTATTGTGTGGTTGTTGCTGCTTTATATGGTATCACTTTATTAGGATTTGTGATCCATAAGAGACATTATGGGGAAAGTAAGGGTTTAAAGAGACAGGTAGTGATGTCCCACATTACATGGAGCTTGTATTCAGACTGCTTTTATATTTCTGTGTCTCCTCCCCACACCTTACCTAATTGGCAATTATTGCTCCAGTAAAGTCCTATATTTGTGTCATCATACATGTTTGAGTATGTATTTCATTTTAGAAGGTGCATACTTTATGTTAATTGATATTTCATTTTCTTTCAGTCATATCTGCCTCTATCTTACTTTTCTTTTTCATTACTGTTTCAATAATTAATTCATACTCTATTGCTCTCTTTGCTAAGTTTTCATAGCTAGGTATGCATTGCTATATGGGAAATCTTAACTTACTTTGTGTGCTCTTTAGAGAGGAACTCAATTTTTTATATTGTGTTCACTTGTCTCAATGGTTTCAAAAATTACTGTGTCTTCTGCAAATTTCAGTAAGTTTTGAGATTCATTGATGTTTTACACACACACACACACACACACACACACACACACGCACACACACACACAATCCTATTGTAATCTCAGAATTGTTCTGTAAGTCTAAGAGGCTGATGAGATCTAGGATCCATGACGAACACTCTCTCAAAGAAAATAAACTGGATTTGGATGGAGGAAGAGAACTTATGTTGACCTTGTCTTCATATTCCTGTGCACATATAGCAGAACCCTCACACACACATTAACACAAATGTATTTAGATGTTCATTTTGGGCACCTGATTTTATTTCACTAATCTATATTTAACTATATACCATATCCAAATGGCTTCATGATAACTAATTTGTCCTAAGTTTTGAAATATGAGTGAAAGTTCTAATTCTCTTTCTTTATTTTTCTGTCTGAATACTATATCGATGTTGTTTATCTAATTGCAGTTCCTTATGAGTTTAAATGAGTTGTGGTATACAAAGAAAGTAATATTTCTTCACAGTGCATGGAATACTAGTAATTTCTAAATAGCTTTGAGAATTATTGGATCCTAAGGTCAATGAATAGCTGTGTTTTAAAAAATATAAATGCATAGTATTAATAATTTTAAATACATGTCTATAGCCTTAAGAATACTCACATATATTTATTCATATTTTGTCCCTTAAATTACATCATTAATTTTTTTTCCCCATATTCTTTTATTTTTTTTCCATTCAAACAAAAAAAAAAAGAATTTACATTTCCTCCCCTTCTCCCAGTCCCCTCCCACTCCCCTCTCCCTCCCGCTGCTTCCTTAAAAGAGGGCATGGTGCCCAGCCCTGTGGGAAGTCCAAGGCCCTCCCCCCTCCATCCCGTCCTAGGAAGGTGTACATCCAAATCGACTAGGTTCCCAAAGAGGTAATACATGCAGAGGAGATAGGTCTTAGTGTCATTGTTGATGGCTTCTCATTCTGCCCTCATTGGCAGTCACATTTAGAGAGTTCAGTTTGATCATATGCAAATTCAGTCCCGGTCCAGCTGGATGTGGTGAGCTCCCATTAGATCAGGCACACTGTCTCAGTGGGTGGTCCAGCCCCTCACGGTCCTAACTTCCTTACTCATCTTCTCCCACCTTCTGCTCTTCAACTGCACCTTGGGAGCTCAATCCATTGCTCTGATGTGAATGTGGGTCTCTGTCTCTATCTCCATCCGTTGGATGAAATTTATATAATGGTGATCAATTAATTTCTTATACAGAGTCTGACTGAGCTGCTCAATGAGGTTCCAACTCAAGTGGTAGAGCCAAGCTTCCTCTCTGCATCCGAGAAGATGGCCCTGGAGGAGAACATTTCCCTGAGTTTGTGGCACTGTAAAACACTTGCTGCCCAATTCCATTTCTGGTTATTTATTACTCATGTAAATAATTAGATTGAACTCTTTATTTTGTTATGTTCTGGATTTTGCTGAAGTCATTAGATCTCAGTGCATCTTCTTGAAAACTGTGTACTTTACTCTACACAAGGCTATGCCCTTTCACAAAAATGTAAAAATCCCATTTGTCATTGGCACCAGACATCTAAGAATAAGAACACCATGTAGTATTTATTTTCCCCACAAACTGCTTTGAGGAAACTTTCCAGGACAATGTGAGATGAGATGATAAGGGTGAAATTCTTGGTTACTATTCAACATGCAGAAGTGCTGTCCTTTAAGGCTCTGCACAAGCGCTGCTTCCCTACACAATATGTTGAATCTTCTACATGCTGGACGTTTTGTTTATTATCTCATATTCTGTCCAGTTCATTGTCAACAGGTGTACAGATTTGTATTTTTCTTCCCATAATTTTATATTTCATATATTTTATTATCAAATAGACCCAAAGGAATGATTTTGCAAGTTAAAGTAGTAACCTAATTTTTTTATAATTGCAGGTATTCACACGGTAAATTTCCCTGAGCAGTCAGGAAATGAAACAAACAACAAGATGACTTGGAGTGGGATGCAGACTCGCTGAGCCTTCACTATTCTCCTCAGCTGGACCATGAAACAAGTTTTCTTTTTTGTGTGTGTGGGATGATGGATAATACAGGTGAGGGTCTGAACCATCAAGACACTTGTTTTGTTTTTTTTTTTTTTTTTGAAAAATGTTTCATATCTGGCATTCAGTGCAATGAGATATTCTGGTAATGAATAAGATGGGGAAGATGTTGACACTTGAGGAAAATTGATAAAATTACTGAAAATCATAGATTTACTATGTAGATCCCTAGGAATGTCAGCAATGGTGTTTTAACCAACATATCGTGTTTAAATGGAATTGAACAATGAGGAACTAAACCTCTGTGAAAGTCTCTGTCTCCCACCTTAATATTGCTAGTAACTAAGATAACATCTCAGTATTGTTTAAAGTAGACTTTATTTAGTGGAATATCCTTTCAGATGAACATAAATAATGTTCTACCTGAGAAGCTAATTTGATATTTTGAAAGTGAAAGCTAGTGTAGCCTTCATGGTCATCCACCATACCAAATCCAGTTCAGTGATTTTCCTGATCAGAAACATAATTCACTCCCTTAGAACTCCTTTTCTCTTTTCTTTTTCCACATCACACCTTCATTTTACCACTGCTTACAAATAAAGTACATGAGCAGGAAGACACCATCATTTTATCAGAGTGAAACAATTTACAATTTAGAGCTTGTTTCTCATGTTTGAAAAATCCTGGGGTATGTGAAAGATAGAAACCATGCTTATTCATCACCCAGGATGGACAAAGAAGGATAAAGATTCTGTATTTGAGAAAAAAAAGGATAATCACACAGTCACACAGTAGAATGGACTGTCCGATCATTCCACGCATCTTGTTCACACTCCTTATTCTGCAGAACATCCCTTGTTACTGTACACACAAACCTGCCCTATGCACAGATGGTACAGTGATAAGCTCCCAATTATATGGTAATTAGAGCTCACTGATAAGAATGGAATGCATGGACTACTACAGCCCTGGAGCAGTCCACTTGGAGACCCATTTACAGAGTGTTTTCAGACATCATATGGTAAGATATGTGTGTTCACATCCATCCTGCTTGAGAATAAGCTCCTAGTTAGATCACACTTAAATCTGATTGATATCATGGGATGTATGAACTGCCACAACTCTAGAGAAGTCCACCCAGGAGACACTTTCAGAGGGTTTTCAGATGTGAAATTGTTATAAATTTGCCACTACAGTAATCCTGCCTGAGAACAAGCTCTGAACATCTTCCATAGACATGAGAATACAGCAAATCATCGATCCAAACCATAGAAAAGTAGATTTGTGTTTTCATTAGCTTTTGGAGGAACAGTAATGCATCTTATTTCACTCAGCATTCTAAATCTTGAGGAAAAGAGTTTTGCTCACTGTTTTTATCTATAACCACCAGAGTTTATTCATATTTTCAAGACAGGGTGCATTGCCTTCTTTTGTGACAGACGACAAGGTGGTCTATGTGATCTTCATTTCTTAGACTGCACCAAACAGATTGAACAAGGCAGCATTTGGAACAATTACATTTACAGTGCGGTTTCATATTTCCAGTGTAGAGCAGAATTCGTTTCCTTTTGTCTAGTTCCTTACAAGGCTTGCACTCCAGCATGCATCGTCAGTGACTGCTGATTTTCTCTCTTCCTTCTCAGTAGCTATTCCATGTATGGAATCCTACTTGTTCATGTATACTGTACATTTCTGCTTTCTCTCTCTCTCTATCTCTCTAGTTCTCTCTCTCTTAAAAAAATAAAAATTAAAACAAACAGAAAACCTAACAAAACAATAAATGACACGACAAAACACACACACAAACAAACAACAAAACGATCATAAACACGAATTCCATTCTATGTTTGCCTCTTACTCCTTGGCACGGAGCCAGGCCTAGATGGTGGTTATTATTCTCAATGACTCTATTTCAAAAATCTGATTTTCCATTTCTCAACAGATATAAATTTCATAAATGTTTCTCATAGGAATAGGACTTTGTGTTCAAACATTGTATCGATATTAGGGTTGTAAGTGGTTTGAACAATTGGAAGTTTTGTTCATGTCTATTACTGTAGAAGCATTCTAAAATATGTTCATATATGATAGTAATTTAAAGCAATCAATATGTGAAGGGAAAAATTCCCCAGCTAGGCATGCCACCAATTAAACCTCCAGGAACTGGTTTAATAACCCAACTTGGTGTGTCAGTGAATAATAAGTTCACATATACTCCCACCTGAAACATTAATTCATAATGGTAAAGATATTATTTATACTTCATAATGTGTTGGAATGCCTAAAAATTCAAATACTTTTTTTCATAAAACATGGAGAAATTAAGTTTTTGTCTAAGTAGATAGTTTATTCTTGTTAAATATACTTTATGATGCCAGAAGGTACTATGCATGCTTTCAGAGGATAGAAGCATTCATCAGCATTAGGCTTGATCATCTTTTTTTCTAAATTATTTCAATCCCTAACTTTATGATCCATTATGAAAGGTGATGGAGAATATTTATTCATTTCTTAGTGTATATGCTCTTTGCTAGTACACCATTTTACTCCTAACTGCCTATCATTTGAAAGAGGATTATCTTAAAGCAGGCTCATTTTTTTCCTTTTTTAAAACTGTTTTTATTGAACTATATATTTTTCTTCATTTCCCTCCCTTGCTCTCCTTCTTCCTTCCTCCTCTCTCCCATGGTCCCACATGTAGATTAGATCCATCTATGTCTCTCTTAGAGTTTCTTTGTTTCTGTGTTCTCTGGGATTGTGAATTGTAGGCTGTTTTTTTTTTTTTTTTGCTTTATGTCTAAAATCCACTTATGAGTGAGTTAATATGGTATTTGTCTCTCTGCGTCTGGGCTACCTCACTCAATAGGATGTTTTCTAGATCCATCGCTTTGCCCACAAATTGCAAGATAACATTCTTTTTTTTTTCTGCTGTGTTTAGTACACCATGTGTAAATGTACCACATTTTCCTTTTCCATTCTTTGGTCTAGGGGCATCTAGGTTGTTTCTAGGTTCTGGCTATGACAAACAATGCTGCTATGAACATAGTTGGAGGCTCAATTTTTTTTCACACAATTATCATTTGCTCACTGTATTTGCTCCTCTGTCATGTTGTCTTGCTGTTTTCATTTCTTAGGAGATCTATGGCAAGGAAATAACATGAGGTCAGGATTGTTTGATCAACTGAAATAAATGACACTCAAAAATAAACAATACTGAAATTTTTTTTCTCTTTGAATCTTAGATCGTGGCAAGAATTCACTTAATTAGTAATGCACAATTAAGATCATACAACATTCCTAGACATGCTCATTCACATGCTGGGATACTGTTGGGGGAGGCTACTAGTTCATTTCCCAACCACCCTGACTCAAAATAATTACACAGAAACTATATGATTTGCAATATTGTTAATCCAATAGCTTAAGCATATTTTTAGCTAGCTGTTATATCCTAAACAAACCAAATTCCATTAATCTGTGCATCACAAGAGGTTGTGGTCTACTGGCAAATTTTCTACAGGCTCCAGAGGACGTGTCTGTCTCCGTTACCGACTACATGGCTTCTCACTGACTCTGCTTTTTTTCTCCCAGAATTATTTTTAGTTTTCATGCCTCACTCTATTCTGCTAAGCCACTGGCCAAAACAACTTTATTCATTAACTAACTAAAGCAACACATCTACAAAAGGACCTCTTATACCATTTCCCCTTTTCTGTCTAAATGAAAAGGAAGGATTTAACTTTAACATAATAAAATTACATATAACAAAACAGGTATCAAACAAGAATTATAGTTACAATATTTATATTTATTTTTTACCATAACTAAGGAAAACTATAACTGTATTTATTTTTAATTTTATCAAAGACTCCAGAAGGATAAAATGTTACCAAAGTAAAACCGAATTGCATTGTAAGTAACTTCATAACTCTAGAATTGACAGAGACATCTTTGCTGCTGGGACAGTCATCCAAACTTCTTCTGTAATGTTGGGGGCACCCATCTTTAGCCTGCTGACCCATGGTATCCAGCAGATTTTTTCCTGAAGCAGGACATTTTAAAGACAGTTTTACTTATATTGGCAGTTTGTCAGTCACTCTCTTCTGTGTCCTGGAAAATGTCTGGTAGACTCATGAAGCAGTAACCCCAAAGGACTGTCTCACCTTTTTTAGGCACCATTAGCAGTCATTTTTTTCAGTGGGTCCTGAAAGTCCAATCAAATAGTTCAAACAAGAGCAGTTTCTTGCTCAAATGGCTCCATAAGGAGCCTCTTTGATGTCCATCTTCCTCTTGAAGTAATTGGTGCTGCCAGGAGCAGTTGTGTCTCATTGTCATGAAAAATCTAAGTTCTAAACATTTTAAATGCCATATTCTGTTAGTCTTTGTGAGATCTGAAGAATAACTATGTCCATCTAGAAAACCTAACTAACATGACTACAAGTTTGACCATTATAGATAATTATCTATTAACTCGTATTTCTTAATTATTCCTTACATTTTAAATGAGCTGCACAAACACAATACATTAATCATGAGCAGAAATATATATACATAGTATAACAAAATTGGCCTTAGATTTGTATCAATAGACCAATATCCATACCAATGAAAAGTATTCCTATCTATAGCATATCCCCCTTTAAGTGTAAACAAACATTTATAAACAATTATTTAGGGGAATTAGGGCATTGTTGACTAGACTACTTTTTACTGATGGGGGTACTGTTAATCAGGTTTGTCATGGGGTATCCTGTGTGGTATGTCAATCTCAGCCAGCAATCCTGAAGCCATCATGGATGTTGGAATATGCTGGGTCATTGTTTTAGGGGGTCTTGTTTGATCAAATTACATTAATTGGAAGGAATTCACAGGTTCTTATCCTTTGTGGAAACAAAAGTAGTATCTCTTTTTCAAAGTAACATTTCTTAGACCCAAATTTTGAAGTCAAGATACCTTTAAAGTACATATGTTAGTTTAGTTTAGTAGCCCATACAAGGAAATGTCTCTGTACTTAGCTCTTTAACAGTCAAAAAATTTAATGAAACTCAATAGCATACATAATTTAGACTTTCTGTGTATATTTTATTTTTATGTGGCTTTTTAAAACTTTTTTAATTTATAATTGTCTGTACTCTGCTTTTTTAAAGACTTTGGTTTTTGTAAACTATTTTTATTTATAAATATCTATACTTTTTTCTCTCAAATCTACAGACATATATCCATCACTGTAACTCATTTAAAGGTCTTTTTTTAAAATCTGAAACTGTCTTTATTGTGTATTTGTAATTATTTTTTGATCGGGAGTGTTTTAAAATGGTAAGCATTGTGGTTGCAGCAGCCCTGATGCTGACTCCACCTCTCTCTGCCTTACAATGTGGCAGAGGTTCCATTACTGCCAGCTCTGGGACCACCTGGTAGGAGCTGTGCTCAGCATTTTAACTCTGAGAAGGAGCATGCAGCATATAAACCCTTTTCATCTGAGTAAAAGCTAAATGTAAATATCTCTGTGTATTGTGGTGGGAATCCACCATGCTCTCCTGCCTATACAGCCCTCGCATTCTTGGTTCTGCTGCCTGTGCAAGTAGGGAGCACTGAGCCATCGTCATGGTCTCAGTTACTTTCCTCCCTACCCTGAAAGGACACAAGACCACCCAGACCCAAGTGGGTGGTAGGCATCAGGCCCAGATGTTTCAGACCACATTGGCATGCCAATCTGTTGGTGGAGGCTGCTAGTTCATTTACTGACCACCCTGACTCGAAATAATTACACAGAAATTATATTATTTGCTGTACTGTTTGGCCAATAGCTTAGGCATAATTTTAACTAGCTGTTATATCCTAAACTAACCCATCTCCTTTAATCTGTGCATTACCATGAGGTTTTAGCCTACTGGCAAAGTTTTGGTATGCTTCAGTGGAGGCAGAGGTATCTGTTTCCTGCCTGCGGCTACATGGCTTCTCATTGACTCTGTGTTCTTTCTACCAGCATTGAGTTTAGTTTTCCTTCTAGCTTAATCGTGCTTAGCCACTGGCCAAAACAGCTCTATTCATTAGTCAATAAAAGCAAGATATATTCAAAAAATCTTCCCACATCAAGATACTAAAGCCTTACTAGTGTCCACAGATTTCTTAGATACTTTTGAATGTGGTTTGACAGAGGTATAAAAGTATTCAGATGATCATATTATAACTAAGAGTTATATGATGTGTATTTATGCACAGATCCAAAGGGGTGTGGACCAAGAGAATCAATTTTGAAGTTCAAGGGTGGTATTTGATTTTCTTTTAGGAGCTGATCACTAGAGATTCGATGCAAAGATGGATAATTTGATGGAACATCTTGAGCAATATTGAGGAAGCAGAAAAATTGTGAGTATAATGTAATCATTTCACAATAAAAGGTAAGTTGATATTCAAATATATGTAGAAAGAACACAAAATTCTTGTAATAACACAAAATAATTGGTAATCACATAATTTATAATTCTAACAATCCATTCATTATTAATCAAAATTTGTAACCAGAAAGTATTAGTTGGATACTTTTATGTTATTGAAATTTCACTGGTGCATATTTCATCAGTATGAGTAGAATGTAATATCTGTGCATTCTTATGAACTCATAGATGGAAATGCATACATATATTCATAAAATAAGAGCATTTAGACATATGTCAATGACACATTTTGGCAGTATAGTCATCTTCCCCAAAATAACTGAGATTTGTTTGCATAAAACTGCATTAAATTTATAGGATGTATGAATAGTTATTTTATTCAGGTCTAACAGCATATCAGCATACCTATACTACCTTATCTCTTGCTATATCTGAACAATGATCCTGGAGGGAAAAAAACCTATATTACCAGAAATTTTCCTGTCTTTTTATAGCTTCATATCCATATCACCTATTAAGAATATCTCTTTTCACAGTCATTTACTCTGAAGTGAGACATTCACACCAATAAGGAAGAGTAATGCTAAGAGCTCTACTTAGCACCCAGATTTCATTCATACATTAGCAAGTTTTGTGACCATCCTTCGACCTGTTTTTAATGGTGAACAATTGATTAAAAATTTGACTCTTTTATTGCTGCCTGCTGTTAGGGCAGCAATCGTCTTTTCCCTAAATCATTATCCACTCTTTGGTGTGTGATTTTAATTCAGTTAAAATACTGATCCAGTAATAGAAATCATTCAATTCAATTGTTTTTCTAGTCTTTGGTCACATTCATTTCTATCTCCCAAGGTACTATTACTTATTTCTACCTCTTCTAGAGTCAATAAACATGTCCCAAGTAATGTTTTACTACTGTATTAGGTTGTCTGCATATTTTCATACACGTGTAACATTTGTACTTTTGTGTGTACTGTTAAATTTATATCAGAACATTTAGCCCTATGCCTGTGTTACATTTCTTGGATCATGTCCTGATTTTTTTTTGCCTTTTCTTCATTGGTGTTTATTACAGATAATCTATAGTGGTCCTTACATTGTATCCTGTTGGTCACACTGAGAGCATTGTCTGCTGTTGCAATCATGATGACTTCAATCTTAAAGACCCTGAAAGTTCCTTAGCTGTTCCTCATTTAGTTCTTATTTACAAAAGGATATCCATAGTTCTATACATCATAGTAGGACATTAGTGATGGTCTTTTTAAACCTTTTTCTTTTATTTTATGATCATAACACATTTATATCATTTCTCCCATCCCTTTCCTCTCTTCAAAGACTCTCATATATTCTCTCTTAGTCTCTTGGAATTCATGGACTATTTGTTCATTCATTGTTATTACATGCATATATACATATGTATATGTACACACCCATTATGTGTGTATGTATATATGTTTGTATTTATATATGTGTACATATACATTCCCAAATATAACCTGCTAAGATTCATAATCTCACAGCAAACTCTGTGTTCTTTTTCTCTTACAACTCTTCTGAGATTTCTACAAAATGTTCCTTTAGCCGTAGATAGAGTAATATTTTCTATATGTATGCAATATGAACTGGTTCCAAGATTTCCTGTTTTGATTGGTCTCCCTCTGTTTCACAAAGAAGTTTCCTTCATGATAATTGAAAGTACTCATATATGTAGGTATACTGAAACTGTTTAGATTGATATTAGGATTATGCTTGCTTAGAAAAGTTGTAAAATTTAGTAGGTTTTCCATGAAGAACAATTAGTTTATTGGTATTCAGTAATTCTAGTACTTGGCATTGCTTTCTTCAAGTTGAGCATTTCTGTGTTCAATTAAAGAACTTCTGGTCACTGTTTAAATATGGATGCCACTACTATACACTTAGGTTTATTGTACCATGGTAGTGGTTGTTGTGGTTCATAGGTGTCGTAGCTGATTGCTTCCTTCTTTTAAAGTATTCCAAGGCAGTTTCTGGTATCATGAAAACTTGTCCTCAGGAAGGAGGCATTACAGCCAGTTTCAGCTCAGGGATCTATAGGACTTGTGTTTGAAGTGTATGTTGTCTTCAGCAATATCATCTTATTTTCCACAGCCAGGGCCAATTATAGACATTAGAAATAAGCTATATGTTGTGGGAGTCTCTTGGACAGACCCAAATAGCAACTTCAATGAGACCTTTTATGCCTGTTTAGGGAGTTGTTCAGTAGAAGCAGCATTGCCAGCTCAAATGAGAAATGTTCATTTAAATATAAATATTTATATGTGTATTCATATATATGTACATATATTCATATATTGTATTAATATATGTAGTATTTACATAAATAATTGATTGTGCGATTCCTTATGACTTCTCAGACATCCTTATTGTTATTTTGCCCGCCTGTATTTACCTACTTCCTCCCTCCACCAGGAGCCATAGTTTTCTGATTTTCTTGATAAAATCACTTTTATTTGTGGTTTTATATGAAATATTTTGATTTTGAAAGAGAAGGCAACTTTCTGAGGTCCTTCAAATTTTGTTGCTAGATTGGTAAAATATAAAAAACAATGAAAGTAAGACAGAGAGGAGGTGGGAATAAAGAAACAGGCAAGAAAGAAAGCAGAAAGCTAGAGTGAGAGTATCAAAAGAAGGAAAGGAATGTCATTCCAATAGGTGTGGGGGTGTTGGAAATCATTACAACCAGCAATAATACACTGGGATAAATTATATTGGGTAGGTGAGTTCAATAATCCTTAGTATATACTTATTTCATTCCAATTGGTATAATTGTTTTCTGTATTATAATTTGGAAGACTTACTTATCAATCTCCCCAACTAACCATATCGACAAATTCAATAAAATGCTGAATGGCAATCCTATTGAACAATAGAACCCTGCTCATACAGGTCACCGATGTAAAAAGAAAGAAGGTTGGGGAGTCCTGGAAAGTTGAATGAATACAGACTGTGTCTCCTCAGTCTGTTTCTTCTGAAGACAAACAGGCAAATACAAACCAGAATAGGATAAAACAAACAGAGAGGGAGGGAGAGGGAAAGAATAACAAAAAAAGCAAGACAAGTACATATACACAGAGAGCCACATGCACATATAGGATTCCCATAAAAACAAATTCATAAAGTATAATGTGTAAGTCATTTTATGAATGATATAAACAACTTGACAAATAATTTTAAGAAAAATTCAATGATACAATTGAGTTTATTTTGTATTATTGTCTGCTCCTGGACATTGGGCTTCCTTTTAATGCTGCTTGTACCACAGTGAGACTCCACTGGGAAAAGTTTAAATTTTTTTTTGTGAGTAGTTGTCAGTCGAAGATAGCTCCTTGGTTTGGGATGGGAGATGATGACTTTCCCTTTTCATTGCTGTGACCCCAGCTGTCTCACTCTTGTGTAGGTAGGTTCTTTGAATATTGCCACTGTCTCTGTGAGTTCATGTGTGTCAGTCCTATTTTGTCTGAAAAGTATTGCTTCATTTTTTTTGTCTTCCAACCCTACTGGCTCTTACCTACAATTCTTTATTCTTCTCTTCAGCAAATCTTAAAAATCAAAGAGCATGCATTTTTTAAAACCAAGAAATAGTATTTTGATTTCTGGCCAACGCCTACATGTATTTACATCACACATAAAAAAATTGTAAATGCAATACACAAATTCAGAAAGACCTAATCCAGTGTAATATTTCATGCATGTAAACAAAGCACATGGCAGAAGAAGATTGCAAAAAGTCAACAGCATGTTGTACTTGTCAGTCCAGTATCACAATCAGAAGGTTCCAGACAGAAAGGGAGGCTTTCGTGTAAATAATCATGATAAAGCCCCAAGTAGCAGATACAAATTCAGCCCCCAAGCACCACTGGCTGTTCTGTCTGTTGTCAATTGGAGGCAGGGCCCCTGGTAAATTAATTTTTTCTGTCTTTCTCTTCCACTTTCCATGTTTTTACTGCAACACTCAGGAAGGAATGATATCTTGTTTAAACAGTACCTTTAATTGAGATTTCCCAGGTTTCAATTTGAATGTCCCTTTCTTGGTTTGATCCCTCTCTAATTTTCTCTCTGCTGATTGGTATTTAATCCATTAATTCATAAGAACATATAGCTAATCAGAAGTAATAAGAACTAAAAGGGATATCAAGAACTAAAAGGGATATCAAGATCATGAGAAATGGTTAAGTGATAAATAGTAGAGAGAAGTCAGGAAAGCACACATAACAGTGGATATGTTTCACCACTTAGAGATTTCAGAGCAAGAAGTGTTCATGCCTCAAAGTTGATAAGATGGTGGATTGGTAATAATATCTGGAAAAGGGTAGGGAAGGATGAGATTTTAGATACATGTAGCTAAATATGGACACTTAGAGAAATAATACAGAGGAGAGAATGGAGAATTCCATCTTTCTTGATCCCAAAAGGAGCAATGTAGAAAAGGCAGAAATTAGTGTGTCTCAGACTATGGTCCATCTAATAGGCCACAGTAAAACTAAGGAGATGGCGAATGTCCACAACACAAGACAACTATTTGGTGATAGTGTATATTATTCAAGAATGCTATGTGAACAGATCATATTTGTAACATATGGAAGTGAAATTGTTGGTACTGTGATAAATTTTCACAAGGGTATAATTAATAAAATAATTAGGGCAGTTTTTTCATTATTGGAGGGAGAGAACAGCTAAGAAAACCATCTTAAAAAATCTTAAAATGTTTTGTCATAGGTATTAGAAGGACTGTTGGTTTATGTCATTGCTATTGATCACAAGATGCTAGGCCATTGACTTGGTGACATTTTTCACTGGCCAGCAAAAGTTCAGAATCATCTATTGTGTCTCCACTACTACCACATTGTCTGAAATTTTAAGATTATAATATAATGCTTAATTTAAGTGTTGACTAACAAGATGAAATGCTGTTTTACAACTGACTGTACCATGTACCTGAGCTCTGTGGAAGGGTATGTAATTGTTTATATCTATTTGTTAACATTAGATACCTGTATACAGAATGAGTACCTGGAAACCTTGAAAAGGAAGTCTGTTATATTCAGCATCTGATAGCAAATTCAGAGTAGAAAACGAATCCTAATGAGTAATTTTTGTAGGACTGTCCAGCAAATTTCTAGAGACATTGCTTTGATATTCTGAAGAATCACCCAAGGCTGTGAGTTTCAGAACAGAGTATCTGGTAGCCTCCCTTTTTCAGGGAATATAGGTAGTTACAATGTGAACCATATAATGAGCTTTTGCTAAGAGGAAGTATTGAAAGCCAGGGTAAAGATCATGACCAATTGCACTATCACGTAGGTCCCCCACCATTTGTATGATCTAGGCTTATGTACAAGATTTCCCAGGTCACAGCATTCTATATGACATTTTAGAAGACATTGAGAGCAGCATAATTGAAATTTGCTTCTATATTGTTTAGACATTTCAAATGTGGGGGAAAACTCTAAAGTCTTTTACTGGACAAGATAATTTGTCTCAAGTAATATGAGGAATAAAGAATAATTCTTCTAGTATATAGATAAGTTAGAGGGTTTTCAGGTCATGCCTACAGGGCTGTAGATAGGAGCAGCAGACCTCTGGCAGGTCTTATTTCTCAATTCTTCCTTGTCCTGTAATGAGGCTAACATAACAATTTACTCTGGTAGGGCTGTGTCCTATCCAAATACAGGTCTTTGGGATGTCCTGGTGTGCAAGTGTACATATAAATTAGCCCATTTTATTCAACCATTTAATAACGAGTTTCTATACATATTTTTAATATTATTTTATATTAAATAAACTTAAAGTATATTTTAAACTTGTTTTCAGTCACTTTCTTTAGTTTAACTTTTACATGATACATGTAAAACTATATATAATGGGTTAAATAAGTTGGTCTCTCCCTGTATCAGTAAATGAATGATAAAGATATCTTTTAATTTATAACAGTTTAAATATTTTCTGTATTTAAATATTCATATCTACATATTGTTTCTTGTTATATCCATAATCAATAGTTGGACCCAAGTTACAAACATGGTATGGTGAATTAAATTTAGGTTACCTGTACATATATTTTTCAATATTAACCATTCTTGTTATAAGTATTATGCAAAATTTTCCTCCATTTGGAATTTTGCAGTATTTTTAATCCATGTCCAAAATGATCTTTCAGATCCTCACAGAAAGAAAGCTTACATTTCAGCAACAGTGTTAAAGGTATCCATGGGGAAACATATTTTAAACAAAATATAAATAAGTGGGAAGAATTTAGAGAAGTAAATACCTGTACTTACATTTAGTCATGTTTTCTATATATTTGCTTTTTAATCAAAAAGATTTAATGCCATGATACATAACAGTGAGAAAATTAGAAATTGTTGTAAGAAATTTCTGTAAGTAAAGTATTAGGCAATATCTGGTTTTGTAGGCAGCAAGAATATAGACACTACGACTGACTTGAGCACTTGATAACTCAGTGCACACCCCCAGTGACACACTTCCAACAAGGTCACACCTACTTCAATAAGGCCACATCTCCTAATAGTACTGCACCCTGGTGATCAAACCTTCAAGACAATGAGTTTATGGGGGGACATTCTTATTCAAATCATCACCTTATGTAAGAAAAGTATAGTTCTAAGCTCTCCTAATGGTTTCTATGTAATACCAAGTCACAGGAACTTTCTGGTTACACTAATAACAATGTGTTTCTTTCATTGACAGAGAATAAAAAGTAGCCATAGCATGGTATGGATTCCCTCATCTTATATACTCACACACGAGCATGCATATAAACCAATAGGCTCCTAGAAATAAACCTTACAGATCATAGTTTGCAAAAATCCTACCATAGCTTAGAATTGCAATCAATCAAAAGATCACATGGGACTTTTAAACTTTGTTTTATTCTTTGAAATTATATACATATATAATAGATGTATATCATATCCACTCATTCTCTATCCTTCAATTCATCTATTATGCCCATATCAAATCTCAATTCAAACTGTCTTCCTTCCATAATTTTGATTTATCTTTCAAAACCAATGATCCATCACTGCTTCATATATGTATGTGTACAATGCATACCAAGAAAAGAACATTCAACATTTTCAACAGGATAGGGAAAAGAGAAGGAAACAAAGGTAGTGTGGAGAAAAAAAATCCATGGGCAAAGGGACAGCGTATTTATTGTCATCTAGAAAAGTTCTCAAAGCCTGCCTTATAGGATGGGTTTGGACTAAGCAACTTGGATCCCAGGAGGTTCCTCTTACCCTGAGACTGAGAATAGACCATATGCATTTCTGTATGAAGAGTGAGATGAGACAGGCTCAGTGGTCATATGTATCTTTTTTATCTCTCTTTCTCTGAGATTCTGGTCAGGAGGGAGATTTGCTCCATGTGGATATCTACATGGATCACATGGATGTTGTGGGAAATGACGAAGACCTAGAAACATGAGTGCACTGCATTTTTAATGATAAAGGGAGTTTACAATCATATCAATACATACCATAAAAGTATAAACATCTATTTTTATGACAATGGTAGTTAAATTGTCCACTAATAACTTTCTTCACTTATACTGAATGAATTAATTTTAAAATATTGTTGACTTCGTGCTTTTTAATTTCCCTCAAGAAGAGTACTAGATATTCTAGTTGTTTTTCTATGTTGTTTCCTAAGAAATGACATCTTACACACATGCATAGTTAAAAAGCCCAAACAAATAATCAAATAAAGCAACACCAAGGTTCCATTGGACCTTTTCTGGATATCCAGTAATGAAATATGTTAAGCCTGAAATATATGTAAAAAAATTAGGGAAGATATATAGGAATTTCTTTAGAAATCCAGCAACATTTCCACACAGAAAATGACATTGTGGTGAAAGCCTGGGCATGAGAGAAGTAATTCTCTCATATTATTTTTACCTGTATTATACCTACCAAAATCCACTGCCTTTGCAAAAAAAAAATGAACTAAGTAGTTTTTTTTCTCTCCACATATTTCAAAATGGAAATTGCTCTACCTCCATAGAATAAAAATTACCACGCATCTTCCTTTCTCAACATGGGAAATATGTAAAACTTTACATCACTTGAATTTTCATCAACTAATTTAGAAAGAAAATCACAATAATTTGTCAATACAATTCAGTAATTCATGGAAGTGTTGTATGGACTTATCCAGTGGTATGTTTTCCTTAAAAAATGCATGTGCTAATACATCCCAGAGAAACCACATTGTAAGCATGATGTCACTATATTGTCAATGTACTAGTCTAAATGGAAGAGAGGGTCCACTGTATACAAGAGCCAAATACATTGCTTTTTTATGTGGATAAGTATCTTAGACTGAATTAAGGCTTCAGTTTGGAGGATCAGTCTCAGGTCTTTACCAAAACAATCACAGAAGATGATTAATTTAGACAAACAGTTTTATGAAGTTAAATTATGATTCTGAGAGTACAGCTCAGGAGAACATCATTTTTCTAGTGTGTGAAGAAAATTTCAAGTTAGGTTTTGAAAAATTCTGAAATCTTTAGAACACTGTGACCTCAGAGTCAGGTACATCTCAGATATTTCTACTTTCTCTAAATAGTTTTGTATTTCTTGACACTTGGTATAGTCGTTAGAGAAGCAGTCATCTCAACTGAGAAAATGCATTCATGAGATTGAGCTGTGAGGAACACAGTTGGATATTTTCTTCATTAGTAACTAGCAGGGGAGGGCGTGGGTGGTGCCACTCCTGGGTTGCTGTTCCTTGGTTCTCTAAGAAAGCAGGCTGTACAAGCCACGCATAGCAAGCCAGTCAGCTTGATGGCATCCTCATCAGCTCTTCCCTCCAGGTTCCTGTCCTCCCTAAGTTCTTTTCCTGACATCTTTTGATGATGAACTGTGAGCTGGAAGTTTAATTCGAATAAACATTTTCTTCCCCATCTTTCTTTTATTCATGGTGTTTTGTCATAGTAAAAGAATTCCCAAAATAATGTCCTACCCACTGGGAACTTCTGAAGATAGCATTATGAAGTCAGTTACTGCTCACTGGTATTTGATTTCCAGATGACAAAGAAAGTCAACACACACTTTAAATTTCACTGTCAGTACTGTTTTCCAATATACAAAATTGCATTTAAAAATAGAAACATATATTATATTTTATGTTAGTTCCCTTTTAATGACCATTATTAGTAAAGAGATTTTAATATGTATATTTTAAAGTTTAATTTTTTAAATGAAATCATTGTAGAAAAGTAGTACACACTTAAATTTAGAAAGAAGATACTATAGTCATTTCAGTTACTTCAACCACAATAACTTCTTTAATTTTTCAACAGTATCATTATCATCCATATATGAGATCAGTTACTTCTTTTCTGAGGTTATTTTTGAGTAAAAATTGTATACATGACTTAAAAATGTCTTAGGAAGAACAGAACATTAGGAAAGAAGGAAAGCCCTTTCAACAGCAATAAGGACGACATTTTCTCAGTGTACTTGAGAAAGCCTAAGTGATGTCAAGATTTGTGGAGGGGCTGAATTCCCAAGGAAAAAAAGTGAAACACAACCTAATTCTGTGGGAAAGAACTTCTGGGAGACTTTAGACTCTCCTTAGAACTTTACACACAGAGTCTATGATAAAGCAATATAGGTGAAGAAAATTAAGGTTCTCCTTGATGTGGGCAATTATCATTCAAGAATAGTGGAATTTTCCTCCCTTTTCTGTGAAAAGGCATGCAGGGGAGGGGTGATTTGCAGACCCTGCAATTTTACATGTAGCCACATGTATCTTGTGGAGAGGCAACAGCTGCTACAGCAGACAAAGTGCCAAGCTTCAGTCTCTCTGATGCCCCACTCATACATAAGCATTTGTTATTCTTCTAATGCTTGTATATTTTTGTAGTTAGGGATGACGTGTTAGTGAGAAAGCAGTCTCAATGTGACCATCTTTATATACTCATACATGTTCTTGCATAAACATCTCCTCTCAGCCCCTTTGAATGATCCCATCTCTATAACAAACTATGGTATAACTGTTATAGCTTAGAAAGGCTAAAGGATGCTGTGGATATCTAAGAAAATATTTTGGTTCTAAAACATGATATCTGCTCAGAGGATGTCGGGGAATGGTGAACAGTGATAGGCTTTCACAGAGTTGGATTAGAGTGGGAGAATATGTATTTTATTGTACTTTTTCTTAATTTTTCATCATTTAATCATGGTGTTATACTTGTCGATTAAATGTGTATAAATGTAAGAAGTGGTAAGAAATTGTAATTCTATATTTTAGTAGCTGTATTTCATTGTTACTCAAAAATGAGGAATTGAATGTTGAATCCTATATTTTTGACATAACCTTTATATGAGTAAATAATACCAGTAGTTTTTTTTTCAGCCTTTGGCCTATTTACTTTATTATTCATTGTGACTTCATCCTGCCTTCACATTACATCAAGTACCAGACACTCTTTTTTACCTTTTCCTTATTCTCAAACTGAGATGGAGTTGATCAAGAGTGAGTAGATGAAACTTGAATGTGTTTATTTGGTAAATTTTAAGAACTCTGGCTCTTTCAGGTGGCCGATCACTTGAATGTGGTTTGTGGGCAGCATCCTGTCAGTTACTTGCTGACAGCATGGGCCAAATGGTTACTAGAGTTGAGGTAGTAAGTGCAGTCCCCTCCAGGCGGTCCCAGAGCTAGCTATTAATTACCTCTGCCATGTTAAAAGTCCCAGAGGCAGGGCCAGTATCCATGGCTGAGTGACTTACCATTTTAAAATGCTCTTTTTCAGAAAAGAATTTCAGATACACAATAGGACAGATTCAGCCATAAAGGCCTCTAAATGAGACACGGTGTGTTTAAAAAATGTATATAGGCTTGGGAGAGAGAAGAAAAAGATTAAAGAGAGTTGTAAAAAAAAATTTTAAAAATTAAAAAATATTAAACAAAGTCTTTAAGGAGACAATACAGACAGCCATAGATTAAGGGAATAAAGAAAAATAAGCCACATAAAGATAGAATATACATAGAGAGTCTGGATTATGTATGCTATTGTGTTTTCTTTGAATTTTTTGTCTGTGAATGAGCTAAGTACAAAGAGATAGTTCATTGTATGTGCTGCTAAGGAAAAGCAACATATGTTGCAAGAGACGCGCGGGCTTGCTTTTGGTCCCAGTGGCCACCCGGCTCCCGCCGCCCAGTGCCTGGCTAGCTTATACCCGAAATAGTTACATGGAAACTGTATTCATTTAAATACTGCCTGGCCCATTAGCTCTAGCCTCTTATTGGCTAATTCTCACATATTTGTTTAGCCCATTTCTAATATTCTGTGTGTCACCACGAGTCGTGGCTTACCAGGAAAGATTCAGCATGTGTGACCTGGGAGCTTCATGGTGGGCAGCTCTCTCTAACTCTGTCCCCTTCCCAGTATTCTGTTCTCTTTCCCTGTCTATCTAAGTCCTGCCCTATCAAAAGGCCAAGGCAGTTTCTTTATTAACCAATAAAAGCAACCCAAATACAGAAGGACCCTCCTACACCATTTCCCCTTTTTCTATTTAAACAAAAAAGAAAGGCTTTCAGTTTAACATAGTAAAGTTACATATAACAAACAGTTATCAAGCAAGAATTACAGTTACCATACTTTGATCTATTTTATCTTTTATCATGACAAAGGAAAACTATAACTATAACTATCCATTCTTCAACTCCATCAAAGACTCCAGAAGGATAAAATATTACCTAAGTAAACAACTTCCAAAACTCTAGAAATGACAGAGACATCTCGCTGCCTGTACAGTCACCCAAAGTTCCTCTGTACCATTGGGGCATCCATCTTCAGCCTATAGGCCTATAGTATCCAGCAGACTTTTCCATGAAGCAGGAAAATTCAGACAGTTCAGTCACTTTCTTCTGTATCCTGCAGAATGTCTCACAGACTCTTTCATGAAGCAAGAACCCTGAAGGATCATCTCACCTTTAGACAAGTTTAGCAGTCCTCTCTCTGCGGGTTCTTTGTGTCCAGTTTATGCAACAGTCCAGGCAAGAGCACTTTCTTGCCCAAATGGGAAACCAACTCCATAAGGGGTCTCTTCGATGCCCGTCTTCCTCTTGAAGTAGCTGGTGCTGCTAGGAGCAGACGTGTCTCATTGTCATGAAAAGTCCTAAGTTATTAAAATATATAAATGCCATATTCTGTCGTCTTTGAAAGCTATGAAGAATGCCTATCTAACTGAAATATACCTCTATATATCTAGAAAATCTAACATGACTACAAGCTTGACTATATCAATGATTATCTATTAACAACCTATATTTCCTAATTATACATTACATTTTTAAATGAACTACACAACCACAATACCTTAATCGAAGTCAGAAATACATATATACAACAAAATTGACCTTAAATTTATATCAATAAAGCAAAATTTATACCAATGTAAATTATCCATATCTATATCATCTCCCCCTTTAAATTTAAATTTAAAGAACATTTATAAACAATATTTGGGAATATGGTCATAGTTACTTCTCTCCAAACTTCTTCCTGCTGTATGGGGACACTGTCAATCAGGTCTTTCATGGTGTATCCTATTCATCTCAGTCACCAGTTTATTGAAGTAATTTTCTGAAGGTGTTCACAGTGACCTTCAGGAGGGCGTGGTCTATCAAACCACATTGGTGTAGAAGGAATCCACAGGGTCTCATCCTCTGTGAAAACAAAAGAAGAACCTCCTTTCCAAAGCACCATATTCTTAGACTCAAATTTGGAAGTCATGATACCTTTAGGACATATATGTTGGTTTTGTTTGGCAGGCCATACAATGAAAACTCTCTCTGTAGTTAGCTCCTTCACAGTCAAAAAATTCAAAGAAAACACAATAAAATACATAATCCAGTATTCTGTGAATTTTCCATTTTTATGTGGCTTATTTTTATTTCTTTTAATCTATTACTATCTGTACTTTGTCACTTTAAAGACTTTATCCTGTTTTTAAAGTATCTCTCTATATTCTTTATTTCTTTTTTCTTTTAAGCCTACTACATACCTTTATTTAACAGTATGACCCATTTAGAGGTCTTTTATGTCTGAATCTGACCTATTGTGAATCTGTAATTCTTTACTATCCAGGAACAGTTTTGCTTTGGGCTTTTAAAATGCTAAGCTCTTAAGAATCTAAGCTACAACAATCTCAGGTCAAATACAGGTACTGCCTGCTTGCTCTGCCCAGTCTAACATGGCAGAGAAGCTTGTGCAAAACATCTCTGTGTATGGCTGTGGAAATCCCCCATGTTCTCCCACTTGACTAAGCCTGATCTTGCTGTCTGCCCAGGCAGGAAGAATTGAGCCACGGCATGGTCTCAGCTACTTTCTTCCCGATCGCAAGCAGGCACATAAACATCCGGGCCCACAAATACTCCTTAGCCGGAGTTTGCACCGGCAGGGCCCAGGAAGCTGTGTTTTAAAACTGTGCACCTTTTTTCTGCTATTTTCTATTGCTGAGTCAGGAAATCTCTCTGCAGCACACAAACAGCAAAAAGCTGTGTTAAACTCTCTCTCCTTTTTAAGCCGTCTCAGGATTTCAAGTGGATTTAGTCCACGATGAGGCTCCAATCTGTTGTAATGAGGGGCTCAGGCTGCGTTCCTGGAGCCTGGTTCCCGGTGCAGGGCCCCTTGTTCTGTCCCGCCCGGCTCCAGTGCATACCCTAAATAATTACACGGAAACTGTATTCATTTAAATACTGCCTGGCCCATTAGCTCTAGCCTCTTATTGGCTAATTCTCACATATTTGTTTAGCCCATTTCTAATATTCTGTGTATCACCACGAGTCGTGGCTTACCAGGAAAGATTCAGCATGTGTGACCTGGGAGCTTCATGGTGGGCAGCTCTCTCTAACTCTGTCCCCTTCCCAGTATCCTGTTCTCTTTCCCTGTCTATCTAAGTCCTGCCCTATCAAAAGGCCAAGGCAGTTTCTTTATTAACCAATAAAAGCAACCCAAATACAGAAGGACCCTCCTACACCAAACATATGTACCATAAAGGTAACTTGACTTTAGAATTTGTGTCTAAGGATATGCTGTTTTGGAAAAAAAGGTTCTGCTTTTGTTTCACAGAGGATGGAAAGCTTCAGATTCCTTACAGGCTGATATGGTTTGATCAAGCAAGTCCCCCTGAAACAATGGCCTAGGTATTCACAATCACAGCAGCTTCAGGACTGAAGGCTGAGAATGATTAAACACACAGGATACCCCATGAAAGACCTGATTTACAGTGCTCCCAATCAGCAGGAAGTAATCTAGAGAACAATGCCCAAATTCCCAAATATTGTTTATAAATGTTTGTTTTCATTTCAATGGGGGTATGCTACAGACATGAATACTTTGAATTAATATGGATGTTCGTCAGTTGATACAAATATAAGGCCAATTTTGTTATATGTATATCTGTACTCTTGATTAAGGTATTGTGTTTGTGCTACTTATTTAAAAATTAAAAAATGTAATGTGTGATTAAGAAATACAGGTTAATAGACAGTCATTTGCAATTGTCAAGCTTGTAATCATGTTAGTTAGCTTTTGTAGATGTACAGAGATATATTACAGATGGATAAGTATTCTTCAAATCTTTCAAAAATGTACAGAATATGGGATTTACAATGTTTTAATATCTTATGACTTTTCATGACAATGAGACACAACTCCTGGCAGCACCAATTTATTTCAAAAGGGTTATGGGCATTGAAGAGGATCCTTATAGAGTTTGTTAGCCTTTTGGGCAAGAAACTGCTCCCGTCTGGACTTTTTGATGTTATGCTGTATGCACTGCAGGACCCACAGAGAAGTGACTGCTGAAATTGCCTAAAGAAGGTGAAACAGTCTTTCAGGGTTCCTGCTTCATGAAAGTATCTGCCAGATACTGTCATAATTACAGTTCTCCTTAGTTTGGTAAAGAAAACATTGATATAAATATTGTAAGCATAATTCTTGTTTGATACCTGTTTTCTTATATGTAGTTTTACTATGCAAAAGTTAAAACCTTCCTTTTTATTAGATGGAAAAGGGGAGGTAATATGGGATTTCTCTCTGTATGCTGTGAATATGTTTTCTTACCATTGGTTAAGAAAGAAGCTCCTTTGGGCCAATATCAGGATACAATATCAGGCAGAGATTCTGTTATATATAGAGAGTAGGGGGTGTCAGATAGATGCAGTGCCGCCCCCAAAGCAGACAAATGGCCAGAAACCTTACTGGTAAACCATGAGCCTTGTGGTAAAATATAAAATAATAGAAACGGTTGGGTTAATTTAAGATATAAGAGCTACATCTAAGAATATGCTAAAGTCATTGGGCAAGCAGCATTGCAATTAATGTAATTTTGTGTAATTATTTCAGTTCTGGGCAACTGGGAGCTAACAAGCAATCTCTGTTTACACTTATCCTTCATGTAAATAATTATGCCTCCATAGTAATATGTTATTTCTCTCTTTTGTAAAAAGGAGTGCTGAGAAGAGGGTGATGTGCAGAGCACAGGCTTATAACAGCAGTCAGGTATGCTGAATGGAGAGGCAACAGCTTCTAGTACAATGGCAATTCATGGGCTCGCAGATGAATCAGGTCATACTAAAAAGGGTTTATTCCAGTTGATCTAGTAATATATATGATGATGATCTGTTTGGGAAAGGGCAGTCTTAGTTTGATTTTTATAAAGTCATATATGGGCTTGATTAAAAACATCTCAGCAAAGTCCTTTCAGAGACTCCCTTATTATGACAACCTGTAGTCTGACTTTTGGCCTTAGATATGTATATGCTGTGGATCATGTGGAAATTCTAAAGCACTTCAAACCATCAAACCATGAGGTCAGTACAAAGCATGCACTATTGGGAGGTGGAAGACATGGTGATGGAAAACTTTTCACGGAGTGGGGTCTATATTAGAGAACATGTGCTTTATGTATTTTCCATCATTTAATCATGGTATTATACTTAATGATAAATTATATAATAAATGAAGGGCTAAGAATTTATTATGGCTGGACTGTGAAGTCTCATACCTTTAATTCCAGCACTTGGGAGACAGAGGTAGGCAGATCTATTATTTCTAGTCCAGGCTGGTGTAAAGAATGAGTTTCAGAACAGCCAAGGCTACCCAACAAATTGCTGTCTGGCAATTTTCCTGCACAAAGAAATATAAACAAAAAATAGTAAAGAGTTAATTATTTCATATTTTGTTAATAACTGTTATTCATTGTTATGCACAAGTGAGTAGTTGATGATGGAATCATGTATTTGTGATAAAAGAATTAACATTAGAAAATAGTACTAGTAGTTTGTCTACAGCTGTGACCAGTTTACTGGAATGCTCACTTTAATCAGACCTCTAGTTATACCAAGAATCAGGATATCTTATCATTTATTTGCCTCATTTTCAATTGGAGATGACTTAAGAGATAAATGAATAGATGGACTTTGCATTGCTCATTCTGTTGCCATTGTCTTTCTTACATAATAGAACAGAGCATTTTCACAGTTTTGAAGCAATTTTTTGTGAATTAAAGCATTTGCTTCTGGGAGGATGTTTCCTAGACCAAGTGTGTTTCATTCATTTACATCGACAAAATAATCTCATGAATTTAAATGTTTGAAAAGGCTTCTTAAAATTGCCTATTTAACAACATAGCAAATGATCATTGTGGTAGTTTGGTCTATTCATTGGAGATGCTGACTGTCAGGGCAGAGAAGATCTTGCTCTACAGTTGCCTCAAGTAATTGATGTTGCAAGGTTGAACTTTATCATGATGCATGTGCCTGAATTCCATCAGTAACCCTAGTAAGCACACAGACACTATTCTTTGCCTTACATAAGATTTTCAGTCTCAGGAGGACACACCTATAATTGTTAATCTCAGTCTGTGTGCTACTCTGGTCATATTCAGGACATTGTCTCCTTTGCCAATGCATTCAAGGCCACTTCTTACCTCACAGTATGTTATTGCTTATAAGTGGATGTTAGGTGCAAAGTAAAGGATAACCAGGGTGCAATCCACAGATTCAGATAGTAACAACAAGAGCCCAAAGAGAGATTCATGGATTTTCCCTGGGAATGGGTAATAGAAGAGATCTGAGTAAACTGGGGGTGGTGGTGGATGGAGGTATGGGAATATGACATTACAGGTTGAGTCGGTTTGGGGTGGGATGAATAGCGATAATAATGAAAAAGATATCTTGAATGGGGAGCATTTTGCATTTTGGACACACACACACACTCATACACACACACACACACACACACACACATATATATATGTAGAGATATTTTGAAGTTTTTTTCATAATACATCTTAAATTATTCCTTGACCATTATGACATTTCAAGACCTTCCATGTTCATAGGGTACATTGCTTGACCAGGGGAAGAACTCACCATTTTTTCTTTAATCTAATCATCGTTTTCTAGGTCATTCTAATAGTTCCAATTCCATGTGATGGCTCATGTGTACATTCATAGCAGTAATGAATATTGACATAGGAAGATAGCAAATATCCAGTAGCAAGCGGCACTTGGCTGCCCAGAGTCCCATTCAGAAGGGCTCATACAGAAATACAGGCTTTCTTATAGGAGGCCAGAATCTATTCCCAAGGAGCCAGGTACATGCTCACGCTCCAGGCACCTCTGATTGTTTTCCTCTGTTATCAATTGAAAGCAGATTTCATGTTAAATTACATTTTTTCTGTCTTTCTAGTTTCAGTTTCCCTGTTTCTGTGGTAACATACAGGGAGGGGGAGAGATGCATGAAATAGTAGCTCAGATGGAAATCTCCATAGTTACAGCAGGCCCTTGAATTCCATTGCTAGCTTTGAGATCTTTCTCGTGATTGGCCCAAATCCATTCTCTAGATGATATCATGTACTCAGCCAATCTGAGGGAACCGGAGATAATATCAGTCCCTTCACAAAGGGATTTTGTCAGTCAGGCTCCTGGCTGGAGTCCAGCTCTCAGCTGGTTCCTGGTTCTAGCTAGGACCTGACTGTAACCTACTAGTTACTGAAGGAAGATTGCTCCTGAAACCTGGCAGAAGACAGAACCAATTGACATCCAGCATAACCAGGTACTTGCTAAGATTTCCCACATGCTGACTGAGTCACCTGCTCCTTTTTCCTGTACAGGAAATGTGTTTTTTCTTCTTCCGCTGTGTCCCCTTTAAGATACATCATCATCATTCAGCTTTGGATTTGGCTTTATCTGCAATGCATGTGATTCATCTCAGCCATCAGTATCTAACCAAGACAGGAGACCTGCTGCTTCTTACACTCCCTTTATGGGCCTACTGTGTGAATAATTTTGTTTAAGTACATTAGTTACATGGCAACCTGAAACTCTGAGAGGTCTTAGCTGAAACATTTGCTGACACTGTGTTTTATTTGCATGTGGTCTTTTCATTAAAGATAGTTTTTGTTCCATACAATATATAATGACTATGGTTCCCTGTCTTCCAACTCATTTAAGATATTTCCCATATTCCCATCTGCCCAAATCTATACACTTTCTGTCTGTCTGTCTGTCTCTTGCTCTCTCTTTCTCCCTTGCATGCCTGCTCTTCATTTATTTCTTCCTCTTAATTGAATATACGCAGGCATGTAATAATAATAGTAATGATAATAATAGTATAATAATACTAATATGAATAATAATAAAAATAAAAACATCAGAATAGGACAAAAGAAACAAATATAAAAAATAGCCAAAGGAAAGCAGAAAAAGCACATAGATGCAAAGACACATAACTTCGTGAAAACATAAATGCCACTAAAACGAAAATGACGTGGGACTCTGCTCTGTGTGCTGTGAATACCATTGGTTAATAAAGAAACTGGCTTGGCCTGATAGGATAGACAGAGCTAGGCAGGGAAAACTAAACTTAATGATGAGAGGAAGGAGGCTGAGTTAGAGAGAAGCCATGGAGCTGCTGTCAGAGACAGACTCACTGAAACTTTGCTGTTAGACCATGACCTTGTAGTGTTTCACTGATTAATGGAGATGGGTGAAATTAAGATGAAAGAGTTAGCCAAAAAGAAATATTGGTCAAAGCAGTGATTTAAATAATAAAGTTTTGTGTGATTATTTTCGGCCTGGGAAGCCGGGAAACAAACAAGCGGCTCCTTACGACACCCATAACCATAAACCTTTACATATAGGCAAAGGACATAAGAGGATAAAAAAATTGCGGACAAGAATTATGAGAAAGAATCTCCAAAAATGCCATTTAGTGCCCTGTATGTGTGCCACCTATTGCTGGCCATTGAATCCTCTCTTAAGAGTGGTTTGTTTGTGCAGCGAGACTCCACTGCATGAAGCCCATCATTCATTTGCTTTCAGGTATTAATCGGACCTGTATTCTGGATTTGGGATGGGGTCTTATGAGAAGTTTCTCTGTTCTAGTACCCAATGACTGTCTAGGAGCAGAGAACTATAAATATAACATCCTCATTTTTTCCATTCTGCTTTCACCAACAGCCACACATACTCTATGTTCTAAACTAATTCTCTTTTCAGGTACACATTGTTTCTACTGTGTATCAAATATATTTGTTTCTTCTTCCTGGTCTGGACACTCCAGTATTTGAGATGAAGCAAGGTAAGGGGCCTGTCCATATTCCCATGAGAAGAAATTTTCTATCAAGTATATAGTCAAGGGTACTTACGTTCTTCTTTTATAAGAAAGTTAAGCATTACTCAAATGGATGATGATATATGGTAAGTTTGTAAGAATTCAATATATATTCACTACATTATTCTAACAATTGTTACTGTAATCTGCAAATGTTAATATATTAATTATTGGAGTTAATTTATTTTAACCTTAATTTTCAATTTCTTAATTGAAATTGAAATACAAAATTCTTAGGATTGTATATTGCTGAGTTCTTATAATTTTTCCTATGAAACATGAGGTTCCAAGAAATATTTGCTTACACTAATGATAATGGAATTTCTGAGTGAGTTTAGACAGAAGCCATAGAGAAGTCTGAATGTGATCATCCTTACATACTCAAAGATATGCATGCTCAATCACATCAGCTCCTATAGACACAACATTGGGATTACAGTTTTGATGTACAATCAATCAAAAATTGCCATGGGACCTTTTATCATTTTGCAATTTTTATCTGATTTATTTTTTGAAATTTTCATATATTTACCCAATAGTGCTTTATCATATAAACCATTACTCAGCCAAACCTCTTTTCAAACTTTACATCCCTGAAGCATGATTAAGAAGAGCTCAGAGAGGGAAACTGGGGTTCAATCTAGGATCTGAGAAGCAAAACAGCCAACCACTGGCTTTTACCTCGATCTCAGTTCGAAATGGTGATCCTGCCTTCATGAATCTCAGAATGAAACTGTGTCAGAAAGCTGTCTCCTCCCATTTTATATTCTTCACTGGTGCTTGGATTAAAGACGTGCACCACTGTGATTAAAGGCATGCACTTCCCCCTTTCTATGGCAACTATTGTTGCCACTTGATTAATGATGTATGCAACCACTGCCTGGTCTGTAAGGGTAACCCATGGCGCTGGTTTACTCTCTGATCTTCAGGCAACCTTTATTTATTAAAATACAATTAAAATTCAACTACACATCCTCCTTCTATAATAACTTATTTGTTTATGCCTCAGATCCAGTTATTTGGACACATTGTAAGATAATACAAGGAAAAGGAATGAGCATTCCAATTTTCTTGATCACAAAATGAGCGAAGTTGAAAGGGCAGAAAGCAGAGTGTCTCAGAGTTGTGTCTATCCAAGAGGCCACAGAAAAACGTATGAAATGACAAATGTCCATAACACAAGACAGCTTTTTGCTGATACTATTCATACATGCTATGTGTAGAGGGGGCATTTATAACATATGAAAGTGAAGCTCTTATTACTGTGATAAATTTTCACAAGTGTATAACTAAAAAAATAATTAGGGTAGTTTTCTTTATTGGAGGAATAAAACAACTAAGAAAACTTGCACTTCCTGCTTACTCAGTTAATATTCCTTCCTTCACAGTTCTCTAAGGCAGATGAAGATGAGATAGTTATAGTTATAGTCATTTTTTTCCTTCTCACAAGATTCAGAAAAGACATTTACTAAAATGATGTAAACTATATATATGGTTCAGAGACATTAAGAGATAGTTTTGGTAATGCAAGTTAGAATAGGAAGTGAGTTAGATACTACCTTTTCTTCTCACCTAATTAGGATAGATAATGGAGTATCATCTCCAAATTGATTAAGCTTAATAAAGTTACCAAAGTTATATGTGATTAAATGTGCATAATTTTTTATTGATTTTTATTGAGCTCTACATTTTTTTCTGCTCCCATCCTTTCGCCTCCCCCCTTCAGCCTCTTCCAAGGTCCCCATGCTCCCAGTTTACTCAGGAGTTCTTGCCTTTTTCTTTTTTCCATGTAGATTATATCTATGTAAGTCTCTCTTAGTGTCCTCACTTTTGTCTGGGTTCTCTGGGATTGTGGTTTGTGGGATGGTTTTCTTTGCTTTATGTTTAAAAGCCATGTGAGTACATGTGATAATTGTCTTTCTGTGTCTGGGTTACCTCACTCAAAATAATGTTTTCTAGCTCTATCCATTTTCTGCAAAATTCAAGATGCTGTTATTTTTTCTACTGTGTAGTACTTCATTGTGTAAATGTACCACATTTTCCTTCTCCATTCTTCGGTTGAGGGGCATTTAAGTTGTTTCCAGGTTCTGGCTATGACAGACAAAGCTGCTATGAACAAAGTTGAGCACATGTCCTTGTGGCATGATTGAGCATCCTTTAGATATATACCTAAAAGTGGTATTACTGGGTGATGGGGAAGGTTGTTTCCTAATTTTCTGAGAAATCACCACGCTGACATCCAAAGGGGTTCTATCAGCTTGCATTCCCACCAGCAATGCAGAAGTGTTCCCTTTGACCCACAACCTCTCAGGCATAAGTTGTCATCAGTGTTTTTGATCTTGGCCATTCATACAGGTGTAGCATGGAATCTTCGGGGTTGTTTTGATTTGCATTTCTCTGATGACTAAGGATGTTGAACATTTCCTTAAGTGTCTTTCAGCCTTTTTAGATTCCTCTACTGAGAGTTCTCTGTTTAGGTCTGTACTCCATTTATTTATTAGATTATTTGTTCATTTCGTGACCAATTTCTTGAGTTCTTTGTATATTTTGGAGATCAGACCTCTGTCTGGTGTGAGTTTAGTGAAGATCTTTTCCCCTTCTGTAGGCTGTCATTTTGTCTTGTTGACCATGTCCTTTGCTTTACAGAAACTTTTCAGTTTCAGGAGGCCCAATTTATTAATTGTTTCTCTCAGTGTCTGTGCTCCTGTGGTTATATTTAGGAAGTGATTCCCTGTGCCAATAATTTCAAGTGTATTTCCCACTTTTTTCTTCTATAAGGTTCAGTGTCGCTGGCTTTATGTTGAGATCTTTGTTCTATTTGTATTTGAGTTTTGTGCATGATGATAGATATGGGTCTATTTTTATTCTTGTACATGTTGATAATCAGTTATGCCAGCACCACTTGTTAAATATGCTTTCTTTTTTCCATTTGATATTTTTTTGCTTCTTTGAAAACAATTGGGTATTTGAAGATGTGTGGATTGATATCTGGGTCTCCTATTCAGTTTCATTGGTCCTCCTGTCTGTTCTTATGCCAATACCTGGCTATTTTCAGTACTGTACGTCTGTAGTAGAGTTTGAAGTCAGGTTTTGTGATGCCTTCACAAATTCTTTTATTGTACAGGATTGTTTTGGCTATTCTGGGTTTTTTGCTACTGCATGTGAAGTTGAGTACCATTCTTTTGAGTATTATGAAGAATTTTGCTGGGATTTTGATGGGCATTGCGTTGAATCTGTAGATTGCTTTTGGTAAGACTGCTGGTTTTGCTATGTTAATTCTGCCTAACCAAGAGCATGGCAGATTTTTTCCACTTCCTGTGGATGGTGCTGCTCAATGAGGTTCCAACTCAAGTAGTAGAGCAAAGCTTCCTCTCTGCATCCGAGAAGATGACCCTGGAGGAGAACATTTCCCTGAGTTTGTGGTACTGTAAAACACTTGCTGCCCAATTCCATTTCTGGTTATTGATTACTCATGTAAATAACTAGATTGAACTCTTTATTTTGTAATGTTCTGGATTTTGCTGAAGTCATTAGATCTCAGTGCATCTTCTTGACAACTGGTACTTTACTCTACACAAGGCTATGCCCTTTCACAAAAATGTAAAGATCCCATTTGTCATTGGCACCAGACATCTAAGAATAAGAACCATGTAGTATTTATTTTCCTCACAAACTGCTTTGAGGAAACCTTCCAGGGTGATGTGAGATGGAGATGGTAAGTGTGAACATTCCTGGTTACTATTCAACATGCAGAAGTGCTGTCCTTTAAGGCTCTGCACAAGCGCTGCTTCCCTACACAACATGTTGTATTTTCTACATGCTGGACTTTTTAATTGTTTATTATCTCATATTCTGTCCAGTTCATTGTCAACAGGTGTACAGATTTGTATTTTTCTTCCCATAATTTTATATTTTATATATTTTATTATCAAATAGACCCAAAGGAATGATTTTGCAAGTTAAGTAGTAACCTAATTTTTTTATAATTGCAGATATTCACACAGTAAATTTTTCTTAGCAGTCAGGAAATGAAACAAACAACAAGATGACTTGGAGTGTGTAGTAAGGGCTAGCTTATACCCAAAATAATTACACAGAAACTGTATTTATTTATTTAAATATTGCCTGGTCTATTATCTCCAGCCCCTTTTGGCTAACTCTTACATATTAATTTAATCCATCTCTATTAATATGTATCGCCACTTGACTGTGGCTTATCATCATGAGTCTAACCAATGTCCATCTCAGGGAGAAAAACCATGACGTCTGTCTGTCCTTTTTTCCAAAATTTCATTATGTCTACTCCGCCTACCTAAGGGCTGCCCTATCAAAAGGCCAAGGCAGTCTCTTTTTAAACCAATAAAAGTAACCCAAATACAAAAGGACCTCCTATAGCAGGAATGCGATACAGATTCTCTGACCTTTATTACTCTCCTCAGCTGGACCATGAAACAAGTTTTTTTTTTTTTTTTTGTGGGATGATGGATAATACAGGTGAGGGTCTGAACCATCAAGACACTTGTCTTTTTTTTTGAAAATGTTTCATATCTGGCATTCAGTGCAATGAGATATTCTGGTAATGAATAAGATGGGGAAGATATTGACACTTGAGGAAAATTGATAAAATTACTGAAAATCACAGATTTACTATGTAGATTCCTAGGACTGTCAGCAATGGTGTTTAAACCAACATATCATATTTAAATGGAATTAAACAATGGGGAACTAAATATCTGTGAAAGTCTCTGTCTCCCACCTTGATATTGATTGGAACTAAGATAACATCTCAATATTGTTTAATGTAGACTTTATTTAGTGGAATCTCTTTTCAGATGAACATAAATAACGTTCTATCTGAGATGCTAATTGGATATTTTGAAAGTGAAAGCTAGTGTAGCCTTCATGGTCATCCACCATACCAAATCCAGTTCAGTGATTTTCCTGATCAGAAACATAATTCCCTCCCTTAGAACTCCTTCTTCTTTTCTCCTTCAACATCACACCTTCAATTAACCACTACTAACAAATAAAATGCATGAGCAGGAAGACACCATCGTTCTATCAGATTTAAACAATTTACAATTTAGAGCTTGTTTCACACATTTGAAAATCCTGGGGAATGTGCAAGATAGAAGTCATGCCTATTCATGACCCAGAATGGACAAAGAAGGATAAAGATTCTGCATTTGAGAAAAAAAAGGAGAATCACTTAGTCACACAGTAGAATGGACTGTTCGATCATTCCACACATCTTGTTCACACTCCTTACTCTGCAGAGCATCCCTTGTTACTTTACACACAATCCTGTCCTACTGCACAGAGGGGACAGTGATAAGCTCCCAATTATATGGTAGTTAGAGCTCACTTATAAGATTGGAATTCATGAACTACTACAGCCCTGGAGCAGTCCACTAGGAGACCCATTTACAGAGGGTTTTCAGACACCATATTGCAAGATATGTGTGTTCACATCCATCCTGCTTGAGAATAAGCTCCTAGATAGATCACACTTAAATCTGATTGATAGCATGGGATGTGTGAACTGCCACAACTCTAGAGAAGCCCACCCAGGAGACACTTACAGAGGGTTTTTAGATGTGAAATTGTTCTAAATATCACTGCCTGAGAACAAGCTCTGAACATCTTCCATAGACACGAGAATACAGCAAATCATTGATCCAAGCCATAGAAAAGTAGATTTGTGTTTTCATTAGCTTTTGAAGGAACAGTAATGCATCCTATTTCACTCAGCATTCTAAATCTTGAGGAAAAGAGTTTTGCTCACTGTTTTTATCTATAAACACCAGAGTTCATTCATATTTTCAAGACAGGGTGCATTGCCTTCTTTTGTCACAGACAACAAGGTGGTCTATGTGATCTTCATTCCTTAGACTGCACCAAACAGATTGAACAAGGCGGCATTAGGAACAATTACATTTACAGTGCTGTTTCATATTTCCAGTGTAGAGCAGAATTTGTTTCCCTTTGTCTAGTTCCTTACAAGGTTTGCACTCCAGCATGCATCGTCAGTGACTGCTGATTTTCTGTCTTCCTTCTCAGTAGCTATTCCATGTATGGAATCCTATTTGTTCATGTATACTGTACATTTCTGCGCTCTCTCTCTCTCTTTCTCTCTCTCTCTAGTTCTCTCTCTTTCTTAAAAAATGAAAATGAAACAAACAGAAAGCCTAACAAAACAATAAATTACACAACAAAACACACATAAAAACAAACAACAAAACAATCATAAACATGAATTCCATTCTATCTTTGCCTACTACTCCTGGGCATGGAGCCAGGCCTAGATGGTGGTTAATATTCTCAAAAACTCTATTTCAAAAATCTGATTTTTCATTCATCAATAGATGTAAATTTCATAAATGTTTCTTATAGGAATAGGACTTTATTTCCAAATGTTTTAACAATATTGGGGTTGTAAGTGTTTTGAACATTTGGAAGTTTTGTTCATGCCTATTATTGTAGAAGCGTCTTAAAATATGCTCATATATGATAATAATTTAAAGCAATCAATATGTGAAGGGAAAAATTCCCCAGCTAGGCATGCCACCAATAAACCTCCAGGAATGATCCCATCTCTATAACAACCTATGGTGGAACTGTTATACCTTAGAAAGGCTAGAGGATGCTGTGGATATCTAAGGAAATATTTTGGTTCCGAAACATGATATCTGCTCAGAGGATGTGTGGGAATGGTGAACAGAGTGATAGGAAAGCCTCTCACAGAGTTGGATTAGAATGGGAGAATGTGTGTGTTATTGTACTTTTTCTTAATTTTTCATCGTTTTCATGGTGTTATACTTGTCGATTAAATGTGTATAAATGTAAACAGTAAAGTAGTAAGAAATTATAATTCTGTATTTTAGTTGCTATGTTTCATTGTTACTCAAAAATGAGGAGCTCATTGTTGAATCCTATAATTTTGACATAACCTTTATAAGACAAAATAATACCAGGAGGTTTTTTTTTTTTTTTTTTTTTTT